>WBMW01000009.1:421975-439223 GCA_013396635.1 Penelope pileata
CCCCGCCGCCGGGCTGCTCGAAGGCCCCGCGCAGGCTGCGGACGCTGACCCCGCACTGCCGGATCTCGCGCTGCGCCAGGCTGCCCGACAGCGGCCGGGGGGCTGTGGGGAGCGGTGTGGGCAGCGGGGAGGGCTCGGGGGCAACGCGGGCCCCCTCAGCGTTGCCCAGCAGCGCGGCCAGGCTGCCCACCACGCCGGCCAGGCGGCTGCACCAGAGGGGCAGGGGCTGCCCCGGGGCGGGTGGGGGGCTGTGCACGGTGATGCTGAGCAGCGGGGAGGGCAGGAGGGCGCGCAGCTCCTGTGCCAGGCGCTGCAGCTCGCCCTGGTAGGCCTCTCCCCGCCGCCGCAGCCGCAGGCTCTCCACCGCCCGCTCCAGCTGCTGCAGGTCGCCCTCCGTCAGCAGCTCGCCGAAGGGGCCCAGCACGGCCTCGTGTGACAGAGAGAAGCTCCACGTGCCCGGTTCCTGTGGCACAGGGCCATCGGGCAGCGGTGGCAGGAGGGACCCCGGCGTGTCCCACCGGCCACCTCCTACCTGCTCATCCGCCAGCCGGGCCCGCAGCCGCCGCACCATCACCTGCCGCTTCCACTCGGGGATGGCGCGGCCCCGCTCGTCGTGTGTGGGCACCAGCGTGTCCACGTCCAGTGGGTCCGGCACGGCGGTGCCAGAGGGGGCCTGCCAGGCCTCCCCACCCTGCGTGACAGCACAGTTCCCCCGGGTTCTGGGAGAAGGGAAAGGGCAGGGGCACAAGGGAGGGCTGGACGTACCGCGTCGAGGAAGGGTGCCGGGATCCTGGCGCGCTGCGGGGGTTTGCGGAGCTTCAGCTCTGGCAGCGGAGACATGTTGGGATGTGCGTCCCGCCGGGCCGGGTCCCTGAAGGAGAGTAGGATGGGCTCTGCGTCCCTGCGGTGCTGGGGAGGGTCAGCAGAACCAGCACAAGGGCAGGGGAGCGTTTACAGACATTGCACAGCGCTGGCAGCTGGGTGAGAAGCAGGGAAAGCCGTGAGAGCATCCGTCGGCACAGCCCTGGGCTGCTGGCGTTTATCCACCAGGGGGGACCAACCCGTGCTGCTGCGGCATCGCCCCGGCGTGGGACCCCTTCTCCTGGGGACAGCAGCCTGCGGGCGGCCTCATTCGCTGGCAGCCCTGGAGGGGTGCAGAGAAGAGAAGATGGGCCCAAGGGTACCCATGATGGTGCCCGGCACTGCTGGCCTCAGGAGGGGCCTGTGAGGGTTTAGTGGGTACGGTGGGTTGATGGTTGGACTGGATGATCTTAGAGCCTTTTCTGACCTTACTGATCCTATGGAGCTGGGGAACCCCATGTCTATTCCCAGTTGGGATTGTGCCCCCCCGCTGCCAGCCCTTCCCTTTCCCTTACCTTGGGGCTCACTGCTCACAGCGTTCAGTGGCAGGGGCTCGTCCCAGGGTGCCCCCCCAGCACAGCTGGGTGCTCCTCGCCTGCTGCCAGCGGTTGCGGGGCGCAGGGCCAGGAGGCAGGCCAGATCCCAGGGGACGTGGAGCCGGGAGCTCAGCGCTGCCCACACCCTGTGCTGGGCGAAAAACAAGCAACCAGATCCCGCTTGCTTGCACCCCCCAGGTGTTATCTTGAAGTCCTTGAAAAGAAGGAGCCTCATTAGCGAAGCAAATGCGCTGGCTGGCATCAGCTGCCCACTCACCTCCTGCCTGGCAACAGTCAAAGATGCAGCCGATACGGCGGAGCTGGCACGGCCTCGCTCTGCTCAGCGATGGTTTTGGGAGCAATGGGATGCTGTGGCAATGGAGGAAGGTTGGAGCTGGCAGTTACCGTCCTGCTGTGCCCGCCGTGCTGCTCGGTGGCAGCTCAGGGTCAAGTGGGCACGACCTGGTGCCGGGTCAGGTGCAGCTGTGGGTGCAGCCGCCCTGTGCCCAGCAGCACGAGCCCGCAGTGCTGCAGCAGGGAGGGGCTCGGCAGCAGGACCCGCTGTGCTGCCCGCTCCTGGTATTCAGCGCTGTTTTTGTTTCCTCACTCAACCTCCATCCATTATATATGGCCAGAATGCATCTGCAGAGTTCGGTTACACGAGAGAAATTCAATCGAGGGGTTGGAAAAAAAATCAAGCAGCAGGAGATCAAAGCCTTTAAACGGTAACCACCTGGTGGGGATCCATTACAGAGCCAGCCTCCGGCCCCCCTGCGCGACAATGCTGCGAGGGCACCGCTGCCACCAGCCCAGCAGAGCAGTGATGGAGCTGGGGGGCTCAGCTCAGCCCTGTGCAGGGGACACAAGGGACCAAAGGGGACAGGAGCAACCTCGGGTACCCTGGTGCCCACCAGGACCCCTCCAAACACGCACCCTTCAGCCAAACCTTATGACGTTGGCTCATAAGGAAGCAACAGGCACCAACCAGACCTGCAGACTGGGTGCAGCCATCAGAAAGGCGTTGTGACCCCCAGGCCTCCCCCAGAGCTGGGTGCTGGTTGCAGGAAAGGTTTTGCTCTGATTGCTGGAGAAAGGCAGCTGGATCCATCTCCTTGCTGCCAAGTGGCCCCAGCTGTGACACAGGGGTGGGACACGGATGCTGCAGGTTGTCCAACTGCATGCTCGTTGGCTCCAGCTCTTCACCCTTACCCTTGCAGCATTCTGCACTGAAGCCAGGGAAGGTCTGGTCCCTGCCTCCAGGCCTGCCCCAACCCACACAAGAGATGGGATTCCTGCACAGCCTGACCCAATGTCCTTTAAAGTCCATGGGTGATCGGGTCCTGCTACTGCCCTGTCACACAGCAAGAGGTGTGTGAACACGAAAGAGTTTCAGTTCACAGGAGCTGCAGTTCTCACAGTCGATTCCTGCAATGCAAATCCATTCCTCATCCTGCTGCTTCTGTGGCACCAGTCAGACAATAACCGAGGAAGCAGAAGTTTGAATTCACAACCCCTTCTGCCCCTGCAGCATCCTGACAAACCAGCACCAAAAGAGCCCCTCTGCAGAACAGAAGGACTCTGAAGACCACTCAGCAACCACACCCAAAGGCACAGCCATAAAAATAAAAGCTTTTTATTATTATTTTTTTTTATATACCATTACAGGAACATCCAATAGCATTCTCACCAGCACAGGCAGCTCTGTGTGGCCCGGGGTGAGCACCGATACCCAGCTCTGGGCTGCGCTGTCCCATGTCCCCAAGCTGCTGCTGTCACCGGGGCACAGCGCCCAGCTCCTCGCCCTGGGCAGGGAGACCCGGCCCTCCTGGCATCACGGCGTCACCTTCTTGTAGGTGATGTGGAGGTGCTGCGTCATGGGCTGCGTAGTGGTCGCCATGGAGACGGTTTGTTCCAGCTTCCCATCGGAATTGAGACGGAATTTTCTGGTAATCTGAAAAAGGGATAAGAAAAAAATATATAGATATATATATCAAAGTCAAAAATCAAGCCTCTGCTACACTTTTGCTTGCTGTCAATGCACCATGGATGTACTCAACTGGAGAGGGAGAGCTGCTGTTACACGAGCTGCACTGCTGTCACACGTTAACAGTTCATCCCTGATGGACAGCAAGGGATTCTCTGGCATGAAGCAAAGCCAAGGCCATGCACCGTAACAAATAAACCTACTGGAGCCTGCAGCACACTGGGTTTGACTTGCACTCAGCCCCCAGGCTCTATGGCGTGCTGGCATGAAGGCCTGAAAATAATCAGCCAGCATCTTTGCTTACGTTTAAGCCTCTTTAACTGAGAGAAGAAACAATTCCAACAGCAGCTTTGCGCGTGGTTTTGATGCTCCATTCCCCACTTGAAGTTTTCTATTTGAGTGACGGCTGCTTTCAGCAAGGATGTTTTGTGGGACGGCCAAACAGCTCTGCACTAAACACAGCTAAACGAGCTGCTGTGGCTGTAAGTTAATTAGCAAAGTGATGCTGTGTCCAGTGCTGCTGTGCTGGGAGAGGAAGCGCCCTGGCACTACTCCTGCCATCCCCTCGGTACAGACAGGAACATCTTCCCCCTCCCTCCTCCTCGTTCTGCGCTGCACCTCACCAGAAGCAATCTGTGGTGACCCTGTGGAGCTAGGAAACCTGGGATGTGTGCAAGCGGGCTGAACCCAGGTTTTGGCAGCTTCCAAACTGCTCAGGCCTGGGTTTAGCACATGTTGTCAGTCTGCTCTTAGGTGTCCACGAAATAAAGGAGAAAAGTGGGACCAGCGCATGGAAACCTCAGCTCTTGCTTCAAGATGACACTGAAGAATGTGTCGCTCCAGCTGCCTGGCTCTGTCCTGGGGACAGCAGGATGACCTGATTAACTGGCAGGTAATTAAACCAGCCCAAATCAGAAATTTCTAAGATGCAGTGCGCTACAAGAAAGTAAAGACTGTTAGGAGCACAGTGCAGTCAGAAAGCATCCCACGGGACCCCAAAGCACTTTCAGAACAGCTGCCCCACCATAAGGCTTTCGCCACGTGGATATACTGACGTGTGCCCATCAGTGCTTCCTCCAGCTTCCTTCCACCTCAACAGCCACAAAGCAGCTGCCTCTTCCAAAGAGCCACGCTGACATTACCACTGGGGGGATACACCCAGCAGCACTGGGGGGATACACCCAGCAGCACTGGGGGGATACACCCAGCAGCACTGGGGGGATACACCCAGCAGCACTGGGGGGATACACCCAGCAGCACTGGGGGAGGGCTCTGTGCTTCTCTATAAGGTCGTGTTGAAGGTTGTATCAAAACCGGAATTGATTCCTGCTGTTTTTCACAAAATGCCTCCATTTTACTGCAGTAAATTCCCCAAGGACAATGGAATACTCCACATTTTTTGCAAGAATAAAATTATTGAGTTGATTTTCTGGAAAGTTTTGGCCTGTGGAGTTTTACCAAGCTGGGTGTGAGTGCTGGAAGCAGCAAAATTAACCCACGCTTGAGGATGGAGATAACAGGCAACGAGGGTGTGCTAACACAGGCCAGTGAGAAGACAGCAGATTTCCTGCTGCTGCAGCACTTCAGCTTGTCTTGAAGACACGGAAAGAAAATGAGGTGTCCAGTGAAGGTGACTCAAGGGCACATCCATGAGCTGTTGCCAGGCTGCATGCTCTAGGACAGCACCCTCCCCACCAACAGGTCCGTTCCTACCCGCGCAGCCAGTGCCTAACGCCAGCATTCACACATCCCCTTCCCTTTCAGCAGCCAGTGCCTGCGTGTGCCAAACACACAGCTGCAGCTCCTGCTCTCTTAAGACCACCTCGTCCTTGTCAACCCATCCTCAGCTGACACTGGCTGCTTCCCGGAACAGGAAATGAAAGGAATGCAAAATATACTCATCTTAAACCAGAATTTATTTTGCAGTGTGCAAGCTTAGCTCAGGGCTGCTGAATGGCCCGGTTCGACCCGTTGCCAGCAGCAGTAAAGAACGGTGCAGATGCAAACTGTTCTGATCTCATGACCAAAAACCAAACAGCAAAGGAGGAAATCTGTGATGACTAACAGAATAGACAGGGAGATCTGTGCTCACAGCAGTGGAAGGCAGACCTGGGAAGGACCTGTGGCTGAAGGGATCGGGCAGGGCAGCACGGCAGGGATCTCTGCCTGCAGAGTGGGCTGATCCCTGGCTGCCTCTGTAGGAGAAGCCCTTCCCTGTGGGCTCAGTGTTGCTGTTTAGACAAGACTTTCCTAGTCCCTCTTGTAAGGACCTGCTACTGCCACTGCTGGAGACAGGATGCTGGGCTGGCTGGACTGACTCAGCACGGCAGCTCTTATCCCTTCTCATCTCGTAATCTATGAAACAGCTTCTGAAAACTCAAAGAGAAGATAAGCAAGGATGCTGTGCAGTATTTCCAAGAACACCTGAGGGCAATCTGTAATTAAAGCATGTTAATCAGCCTCTCCTCTGGACCAGACACCCTCCAGGGCCAGCATTATTATTTGAATTGCTAACTGAGTGCGAACTCACCTGCTCTACATGGGGCTTCTTGGCAAAGGAGATCCTGGCTATGGAGTGAGAAGCTATAGACAGCTCTTGTCCATTCACCTCCCCTTCCTCCACCTCCACAAGACCTAATGAGAAGCAAGGTCATAAATACAAGGCTACAAAGGTTAATTAATAATACGTCACGATTATTACGCTACATAACAGATGAAGAACATTTTCACTCGACCCAGCACACACCAACAACTGCAGACCCATGCAACCTCGGAACGTAACGCTGCTTGGAAGACCCAGCCAGACTCCTCTCCCACTGCAAGATGAGTATCGCATTGCAACTGGCAATTTTCCATTCAGCACCTGCTCTGTGGTTTTAGATCCAAATTTAAGCATCCACTGGGCTTGAAATTTCTTCACTTGTAATGGTGTCGATGCAGCTGTGGCTCTCATTCAGTCCCTGTGAGGTGCACAGTGAGTACCAAGGCACTACTTCCAAACAGGGGGAAATTCTCCTCATTTAGGAGCTACGACCCGTGGCCAGCTCATGGGAAGAGTGGGAATGGTGCATCTTATCTGCACATGTTCTCTCCTCCTCCCTGCAAAAGACCTGGATGCCATGAAGACAACTAGAGTGCCACCGGCCACTTATCACAGGCCATCATGAGGGCTCAGACTGCAACTCCTGTTATGAATCAAGGAGTTCTTTTGTTTTCAAAGGCTACATCTGCAAATATCAACATATCATTTTAGGAAAGGATACCCCTCAAGCCTCCTGCATGAGTGGTATTTGGATTTGCAGTCCTTTCCTGTCTGAGAAAGCCAGGAGGCCTTGCTGCCTGGGCAAAGCCACCCCCAGAGATGTGGTGCTTTGACACAAGCTCATTAATAGCAGAATGGGGATGCTGCTCCTTGGTGCTGACCCCACAGTGAAAACCAATGAAATAAAACTGTTAAAGAGGAAGAGGGAGGAGAGGCACAGCAGGACAAGGGCCCCTCCCTCCCCCAGGGATGCAGTACCT
Organism: Penelope pileata; assembly: GCA_013396635.1. Taxonomy (NCBI): domain Eukaryota; kingdom Metazoa; phylum Chordata; class Aves; order Galliformes; family Cracidae; genus Penelope; species Penelope pileata. The sequence continues at coordinate 428,879 of WBMW01000009.1, forward strand.
GTGTTCTGGGCGCTGATGAAGGCCACCTTGTTAGTGTCAGGCTTGAGGCGGATGAATCCACATTCTCGGTGCATTGGTTTCCTGGTGTCTGGATGGAAGGCATTGAACCTGAGGGGAAATCAGGACACAAAAGCTGCTGTATTGCTGCACTGAAAACACAGGCTTTGGCCTGGTTTCATCTCAGAGGAAACTGCATTTTATTTAACCACACGAGACTGCCTGCAGTACTACGTGAAGAGTAAGAGACTGACAGCACTTCACGGCTGGAAGATGGGAACGTGTAAGACAGCTCCTTCACACACAGCCAGGCCTTCAGCAAAAGCACCCCACGCCTCACCAACACCTCACAACAAGCAACACACACCAGGAACGCAGGGCACCCTTCCCATGACACTGGTTTCTCACAGTTACTCTTTCCTCTGGTTTTAAAAGCAACAGTCTTTCCAACTCAGCTCTCCCAACCAGGGGAGCAGCACTGAACCGCCAGCTAGTGTGTCACTTCTCTTCCTCCAGGCTTTTTATTTCTCTCTCTCACAACAGTTACTTGCCAGTGAAGCAGTGAGGCTGCAGATTAAAATGGACAAAGCCGGGAGCCGCGCCACAGCTCCTTCATTCATACCTGGAAGGGACAGCCTGACAAAGCAGAGTGATAGCTGTTCTAGGGTAACGCTACTACCCCAGGATTCATTTCTAATTAAACAGCTCCCGCGAGCAACAGGAGCAGTGTCTTCTCTGGCCAGAAGGACAGCACAGCTTCTGGCTAATAACGCACCCAGCACACATCACAGTAACGGGGAAGGATCACCAACCTTCCCAAGACAGCTACTGAGTGTGCCCAGACAATAGTGGTGGCTGTGTGCAGGATGGGGCTGCTCTCAGTGCATGTGACCCTCAAGAATTGCACACTGTGCCAACCTCACTGTCCCAAACCTCTACACATACACTGCAATGACAGAAAAGCCATGAAAAGCTATGTGGAAGCTCACTTCTGAAAAGCTCTGTGGAAGTGCATGGTACTGTCAGGCTGTGACTCACTGACTGTGAGCGTGCAGCTCTGGGCACGTCACACAGCATACCAACTTGTCAGCAGCTTCAAAGGGAAACAAACAAATCAGACCTCCCAGCCACAGGTCATTACACCGTCTGGTTTGGTAGATGAAAACTTGTTTGCTTTGCAACTGGGAAAGAAATGCAATGAGCAGATCTCACTGCAGCCACACCTGCCGTGATCCAAACGCCGCTGCCAACACCGACAAACCTCCAGACTTACGAGAAGTTGAGCATGGGCTGCCCCACGTGAGAGATGTGCACTTCTTCCAGGTACTGGAACGGCTTCATGGTGGGGAAGGTGCCGTCGCCCGGCGGGTCCGAGAGCCACGTGCCCAGCATCCAGGAGAGCGGCTCCATCACGGGGTTCAGCTGGGGGGTCTCTGCAGAAAAAGGGGAAAGAATGAAGACAACATCCAGGGATTTGCTCTGCAGCTCGTTGTAGAGGGAGGGAGAACATGAAACACCCTGGAAACGCATCAGGGACGGTTTTCTCCAGAGCAGGGACATCTCCAAGGCGCAGGGGCAGACAGGGCACAAAGCGGGCATGGCAAACAGGGCACCCCTGCAGGGGCTGCATTTCTGATCCCTCTCTTTGGTACAGATTTGAAGGCAAAGCCCCCTCCCACCTACAGGCAGGCTGTGAGCCCAGGATAAACACTATCAGCGTCAGATCTGCAGGCTCTGGCCTGATTTTTCTCAAGCACTGAGCAAGCGCCGCTCCTGTTTGTTTTGGAGAGCAGGGAAATGAGCCCTCACTTCAGAGGGAAGAGAACATCAGGCTGCATGCATATTCAAGATCAAAGCTTACCTGTTGTTTTTTTTTTAAGAGATTAATAATGAGATGGACTTTTACTAAAAGAGGCAGAGATAGCTCAGCAGTCGCTCTGTTTTGGTGCTGGATGAAGGCTAAGTGAAAGGCATTAAAACGAATGGGGTGCACACAAGCTAAAGCATAAAACATAAGAGCAAGCCATTCCCTCAGTCACTGCACTCAGTAAGAAGCAACTGAGGTCTGCTGCACAAAGTTAAAAGGCTCCTGCTTTAAGGAAGCATTTTACAAGAGCTTTAATAAACAACAGTTTTTGATTTCAGGGGGTGTAATCTGAGAGAAAAGAAATAAAAGGGGAGTAAATGAGGCAGACATTTGAAAGCCATGTTGACAACAAAGTAGATCTGCTCCCAGGATGAACGCAGGGAAAGCGATACAGCTCCCACATGATCTCAGGGAAGACCTCCACAAATAGAGATGAGGGGGCCCACTGCAAAATCTGGGTTGGTGATGTGATGCAGATGAGTAAGGCTGAAGAGTTCTTAGAGCAGGGCCTCCTCCCACTGCTGTGCTCACTGACAGGTACTGGCAGGCTGGGGGCTTCCACACCTACTGATATCATCCAGGACAAGAAGCAGCTACCTGTCTGGCTGGTCTAAAGGCAGACATGATGCCCTAAAAAGGTGATACTGTGGGTAAAAATTTGTTTGCTCAGTCTGAGATCCACCGTGCTCAATCCCAGACTTCGGGAATAAGGAAAGAGCAAGAAAGAACAGAGACCTCACACCTGGAACAGAGATTTTCTTTAGTCAAAGAGAATTCCCACTTTTATTCCTTATTTTGTCAAGCTCAATGACAGCCAATCAGCAAGATGCTGCTGATTGCTCTTCTTTACCCTGAAGTAAAATAAGCAAATAAAAACAAGCAAATGAAGCAAAAGCAGGAAAACATGAGCTCTCACGATGAAATGAGGTGGCCCAGCACGTCCCACCAAGGGAGGAGCAGAGCTCTGGGAAGGCCAACAGCTGCAGCTGGGCTGCTGCTGCCCTCTCCTGGGCTGGGAGCTGGCAACAAAGTTCAGCTCCTGGACACTTCCCATCACCGGAGTGTGCTGTCTTGGGGCACTTAATGAGTCCCTGCAGCACCTCTGGCAGCCTTCAGTGCTGGGGGGTGAATGAAAGGGTGGGAATGCAGCAGAGGGCAGGCAGGCAGGAGGAAGGCTGAGTGGAGGGCATCAGAAAATGAAGGTGATTTGAAAAGAAATTTGCCTTTCGTGACATGATTGGGTGAGTAAATGTAAGTCATTATTGTAGCAATGAGGAGCTGAAGAGGAAAGAGGAAAACACCTTCTCCCACTGAGCTGCATTGTTTGAAACACATGGATCTGTAGACACTGTCAGAAGAGTTGTGCTGAAGGAGCATGCAAATTCTTTTCTGAAGATCTAAATTCAGAGCTCACTTTTACAAACACTTTTTGAGCCAAAGTAGTAGGCAAGTGCCCAAAAGTATCAAGAAATACAAACTGAGACCCTGCAGTGCAAGAGACACTGCAGGGCACCCTTCTGCATGCTTAAAGCTTCACACTCAGGTGGGGTCCCTGCAAGGCTGACCAAGCAAACCTTGGTCCTCTTGCACCCACGTGCAGCAACGAGCAAACTCACACTACAGCCTCTTTCTTAGTGAGGACCTTCACAGAGCCACTCTGCCCACCAGGTTATACATTTTCTTGAAGCTGTTCCCAATGTCTTCAAGACCTCTCCTCCTCTGCTCCACGTGGAACCCAGCTGAAGCCAGCCACCACATCCACAAGCTGTGGTCACAGCCTGGGAGACAAAGTGGGCAGGGGGCGCAGCCAGCAGCCAGGCAGCCTCCTGCAGTCCTTTCTCAGACTGAGTCATTGGATTTTCATTATCATCAGCAACATTCTGGTAATTAAGGAGCAGCCTCATTCTGTGTGCTTTTTGCATGTTTGATTGCAGAGGTGGCTTTATCCCCTGCTGTCCCTGCCCAGCACTGCACCCCTCACACTGCTGATGCTCTCCCCCAGCAGAAGAGCTGATGTGCTCCGACTCCATCTTTGCTCTGGGAGGAGGGGATGTGATTATAGTTGCAAATCCTCATCTCATGCCCTGTATTAGTCATTAATTTCATACCCCAGGACCGATGTGTTATTGCCTGCTTCTAACCTCTGTGCTTTACCAGCATCTGCAGTCACTACCAGACTTCTCCTGCAGCACAAAACACAGAAAACACTTTTTAAATGACACACTATGATGAGAAACCCAAACAGCCCAAGGAAAGCTTACCTCTATTCCTGTTTTACTTTCTTTCAAGTTTTCCTTAGTTAGCGTTTTCGTTGCTTCCTAGTCACAAGCTATTGTGTTTGTGCTTTTTTTGCTGTGAGTCACTGCCTACTGACTTCAGAAACGAACGCTCAACACACAAGCTGCACAGGCTACTAGGGGGTAACAAACAGAGAAGAAAACAGACCACTCCACTGAAAAAAAGATGAAAAAAGAACAGCAAAGCAACAAGTTTTTTCCCCCTTCGTTGTCCCCATAGAGAAAAAGGAGGTTGGAAGGGCCACCTCTTGATCAGCTCAGTCCTGAATTCCCACAAGGAAACTTCTCCCTCAGTCAGCTGCAGGCACTGCAGGCACCCAGCCTCTCCTGATGCCTTCTGACACAGATCCAGCCCCACTCTTGGCCTGTGTGCACACATTCTTGCTCCTTATCTCCCTCTTTGCTTACTTTATCTCCCTCATGATTTATAACAACCACTTTATCCAGCCACTTTATTCTGTCCCGGCCGTTCCCATCCCCTTCCCCTGGCAGCCAAGGCAGAAGACCTGCAAGCACCACTTGCCATTCCACAACAAACTTATTTTTCTTGTTCTCACACCCCCCAAATCTCTTCCCGCTGATGCTGAGGCACACAACTTTGCTACTTGTTCTCTGCAGGATGAACAAAAACCCGTTGCCATTGTGGCAGAAAATGCTACTGAAGAGGCATGAGGACTCCAGTTCTGCACAAAACCAGGTGTTTCGTGTTCAGCTCTGTCCCCAGAGTTCACCAACTACGCTTCATCTGCACAGAGGAAGTACTAGAAACGACTGCACTTCCATGAGGTTTTGTACAAACACTGAAAAACAAATCTAAACGGGAAGGAAATATTTCCTGCAGACTTTTAACAAAATTTGTATCGTTTTCCACGTGGGCCCATTTTGCAAACTCTCCTGCCTTTAATATGACCTTCATGAAAGGAGACACAGAGTTTGGAACAGGCTCCACGTTAGCTCAGAAGGCTGAATTTTAACAGCTCTACCTCTCTGTGAAATGCAGATACTTGAATCACATTGAATCCTACCTGCATCTGCTCCACTGGTGGCCATAGCGTGCCGAGTTATTTTCTATCTCTTGGTCTAGCCCTCTAACCACCTTTGCTCACCAAATGTTTTGCACTTGGTTGATAAGATGGCTATAAGGGAAGTGATCTCACGATGAGGTAAGAAAGCTATCCCAGTGCCTGCTGGGAGATGTAGTTTCCCAAAAGGATCAAACTCCAGAGCATTAAGGAGACATGATCTGGTGAAAGCAGCTTCTCCTTCCGGGCTCCAGGAACACGATGCAGCTGGCAGAGCAGAGGAGAGCTGGGTAGATGGCACCAGTGCCTAACAGGAGTGCACCGCCCAGAGCAGCCTCCTCTGCCCTTGCAGTTCATGTTCTTCCTAGGACACTGGGTCCATGCTTCTCTGCTCGCCCTGTCTCTCCCTGATTTCTCCCAACACATCCCCTTGCTCCCTGGAAGATCCATCTGATCTTGCTCTGCCTGGTGCCACGCTCTGTTGAAGCATTTCTCAGCCATTGGTCCACAGGCATCAGAGGTGGCCCATGACACAGAAGGAAACATTTTCCTACCAAGCAAGCAAATTCAGAGTTTAGCATGGAAAGCATCCCTAGAGAAGCTGTGCAGAAAACAGCCCTGGGCTTTCCCCAACACCAGTCAGTCGATCCCCACTACGACAGGCTGGGGAACGCCGCGCTCATGCACCATGACGGCTTGGGCACGCTGCGAGCCCGACTCACCCGCCCTGAGTCACCGATCCTCGAGTGCTCTGTGCAGAACTCTGCTCTTCCAACACAGCCAGCTGGAAGCCACGCTTGGGGATAGCCAGCAGCAACCTCCTTGTGCAGCCAGAGGAGAGCTGTCAGCACGAAGAGCTGCCCAACAGGCAGGTGCCTTTGGGGAACGCTTAGGGCAGTGCTGCCCCATAGCGTGCCCCATGCTCTGGCTTTCCAGCCAAGAGTGGCTGTTTGGTCTCATACACACGTAGCTTGAAGCTGTAAGCCATTTCAGCATGCTGGGGGACATCAGAAAGCCTTAAAAGCTCAACAGATCACATGCAGGTGGGCTGGAGCATGGCTCTGCCCAGTGGTTTGGGCAAGTGGCTGGACATCAGGCAGCAGCAGCAGGGCTGTTGGGATGGGAGCAGGCAGCAACCTGCAGAGTCAGCCTTGTCGCCTACGTTCCTCACACTCCCCATCCTCAAGGCTTCAGGGGAAAAAAAAAATGCAGGCTCAGGTTTACAGCTGTTACCAGCACCTCATCTACACATTGTATGATCTAGGACAGCTGAAACGTAGCTACTAATAAAGACTGTAATTATTATTAACCTAATGTTACCTCTCTTTTTATGAATACCTAAAAGCCCTCCTCAATGCAGCGTTGCATCACAGTACAATTTAGTGTCTGCACATGAAACAGACTCTGCCCAGCAGCACTCAGCTGCGCTTAATCAGGTATTTGGACTGCCATAAACCAGAACTACCAGCACAAGAAAAACAAGGCGAAGCAGAAGAGCACCAAGATTAAATTAAAGCAAAAGCTGGCCAGCCACCAGCAAACCCTTGGAAAAGTCACCAGCAGAATGGTTCCACAGGAGCTTCTCATCACTGAAACGATTGATTTTCTCCTATCAGCCTCCGGTTTTGTTGATAAGAGACAGCAGAACAGATAACAAGTTGATCACTTCACCAAGAAATTGACATTTCACCTTAGAAAATGAGTGCGTAATCCTCACGTTCTCATACATACATGTAGAAGAATATCTACCTCAAGAAAGAAAACAAAATCAAGAAAGAAACAAAATCCCAGAAAGAAAAACATTGCTCAGGATGCTCTTCTGGCAATCAGCATCTCATTCAGCTCTGCCAACAAGGCTAGACACCTCCTTCATCTCTCTCTATGTACATTTATGAACGATACTTACAGAACCCTGAAATGGTACCCAGTTATTTTCTTTAGTCTGACACCAAAACAGGATAAAAATATAGACCAGAAGACATATGTACAAAGAGTACATTGACTTCCTACAGTGGGGAAACAAAGAGAGATGTCTTTTCCCCATCTGTCCAAATCAAAGTGCAAATTTTGCACAGAAAAATGAAAATCACATGGAGAAAGTCACACTGGATATTGACCTTTGAGCATGTTGCTGGGGTTTGTTTTCTTGCACTTCAGCAAGGAAACAGGCTGCACTGTAAGAGCCTGCAGGACGCATCTCCCTGTGCCAGGACCACATCTCTAACCATGCCTAACACCACATGGCTTCAGACAACAACAAGGAACCTCACAAGGGACGCGGAGGGAAGAATCACCGTGACAAGAGTTTCCAACACACCCAGCCAGCCATGGGTGGCTGCCTCTTTGACAAGGCCCCGAGCTGAGCATCCCTCACAAAGCCACAGAAGCACCAGATACCATTAAACCCTTCACAGCTTTTCCCTGGAATGACATCTTGCCACTAGAGTTACCCTGCAAGTTTTGTCAATGGGCAAAAGATTTACATTGAATCACTCTTCTTGCAACAGAAACCAGCAAGGCCACCATCTGACTTCAGTACCCACGTTTTTACGCTATCACTGAGCTCCCCAGCATCTTCAGGTGTCTCAACTCCACTTTCACTGCTAGAGAAGTCCCTATCTCTTTGCACTCTTATTACCTCCTTCCTGACTTCTTCTGCCTCCCGAGGGTGGAAACGATCAAACTGAACCCAGCATTTCAGTCAAGCAGAATGCCCTCAATGCGTATGACGACACTGTCGTATTTGACACCTTAGATTTCATCTATCCCAAGTGCTGAGTGTGGCACGTGAAATTCAAGATAAGAAGTACTTCTTACCTCACTAGAGAAGACAGCTTTCCCAAATACAATTCCTACATGAGGTGTCCCTAACAGCTCATGGAAACACTGAAACATTTCAGACACTCTCCAATGATAAATTGTAACAGGACACAAACAAACAAACTAAAACAATTGGGGAAGAACAAGAATAAAAAACTCAAAGGAGATGTCTTCCACACCAAGGTCTAGCTTCCTGCCCCATTACCTTGGAAAACTGTACCAAAACAAGGCACGTTATCTGCAGCTTCGAGGCGGCAGAGTCTGGAGAGCACAGCAGTAACTTGGACTGAACAGTCAACATTGATGGGGAAAAAAAGAAAACAAAAGGCTTTGGGGATAGAAGAAATGGGTCATGGGTCTGAAAATGTGACCAACTCCTCCAGCTGCATCTCTTGGTCTAGTACAAGCTACTATTTCTCTTCCCAAAAACGCTCCTTTCTCCTGTCTTTAACCCACTCCATCTTTATTACCTCTAACTTAAACAGCCTCTTTTTGTTAAGAAATGGTGAACTCTGCCTGAATGCAAACATGCTGGAAATACTGACCACAGTCCTGGGACAGCAGGCTGTTCAAGTAAGGGATACTGATCCTCTTCAGCTCGTCGAGCTTCTCCTTCAGCTTCCTGACTTGGCTGTCCGAGCGGCTGATCCTCTGCCTCAACAGTTTCAACTCCCCGTTCTTCTTCTCCACCTGCTCCCGCAAGCAGCACACCTGGCTTTTGCTTTGCCTGGAGGAGAAACAGTACGAGTGGAGGGAGTCGATGAGCTTGCAGGCTCCCGAGGCCGACATGATGACCTCGTTGATCGACATGGGGTTGGCATCCGTGTCACCCTTCTGTCCCATCACGGCCTCAGCAGCAGGCTGAGGGGTCAGGTCCGCGGGGGATGCCGACAAACTCTGGGAAGGTTTCTGAGGGGTCGCAGTGAGGGAGGAAGTAGGGGAGTCTTCTGCTACAGTCTTATCGTGTCCCACGAGATTGCTGCTGCAGCCGGGTTCCACATCTCTCTTTGGCCTTTTCCTTTCTAGCTGCTCTTTTGGGAAAGACGGCCTCTCTCGGGTATGCTTAGAGGAAAAGCTGTAGGAGTGCAGGGAGCCGATGAACTTGCAAGCACCAGAGGCAGGAGGCGTGAAGTCATCCACGGATATGCCGCTCCTGTCCGCCACCCAACTCCCCATCCAGGTGGTTTTGGGACAATCCTCCCCAGGAGACCTATCAGGCTTTTTCTGGGGTCCGGCCTTTGCAACTAAACCATCACCTAACGTCCTTCTCCGAGGGCCTTCCAGCTGGCTGTAGAGATGCTCTTCCTCCTCAGACATTGACTCGATTTCTGCTTGCAAAGTCACCTCCTCCATCTCGTCCGTCCCTTGCATCACCATAAAGTCCTGCTCAGGAGATGAGGTCCTCTCAACTACCTCACAGCCTCCTTCCCCTGGGTCCTCCCCATCCTGCAGCGGGACCTGGCTCGCTATTTTCCTTCTGTTTCCGACATAATCCAGGTTGTCGTGTTTTTTCTCCACAAGCTGGAAGATGGTGGGGACGGCGGTAGGCTTCAGCAGCCGGTGCTGGTCCTCCAGCCGCTTCGAGAAGCTGTCTTTGGTGAAATGCTCGCTGCAGAGAAACGAGTACTTGGTGGGGGTCCAGTTGTCCCTCTGAACTGCTTTCAGCCACTGGATCAGGCGTTTGGAATCCTTCAGAGGGAACCTAAAAACAGAGGAGAAAAACACGAAGAAATAAGCGGCGTTATCCAAAATCACAAAGGTTTATACTCTCACGTTTTGGCAGCTCCCATCGTATTTTGATCACTGGGCCCACTCAGGGAGCAGAACATTTCCTCTCTCAGCAGCACAACTTCACCAAGAGGTCCCGTCTCCATCCCGACGGTCCCACAGACACCAGGAAGCGCTTGGGGTCCGACCAAGGGGAACAAAGCCGAGCCTGGGGCCCTCACAGCTCCCAGCACTGGGCCGGGGGCATCCAACCGCCCACCCCCGAGCGCTGTGCGGACACTGCCTCTCCACAGCCCCAGCCCAGCGTGCCTCAACAACACCGCCCGGCCCAGCGCCGGGCTGGAGGCAATCAGGCGGATTTGGGGCTCTCGGAGCGGTTTTCCACTCACGAAAGGCGACGATGGCACCGCTTCGCCCTCGGGGCGGCCGCTGAGGGGAGGACGGGGCCCGGGGCCTTCTGCTGCCGCCCAGGGGAGGCCGCGCTGTCAGCGGCCCCCGGCCCGCACCTGCGGGGCCGCGCTCACCTGTGGAAGGAGATGGCTCCGCGGAGCGCCTTGCCCTGCCGGTTGGAGCAGTTGGCGGCGGCGCAGCAGATCACCATCTCCGGCCGCGGC
>WBMW01000009.1:439272-463843 GCA_013396635.1 Penelope pileata
AACACGATGGCCGCGCCCGGCCGCCGGAGCTTCCCCGGGCGCACTGCGGGGCGGGCGGGTCCTATGGGCATGATCGCTCGCTCAACGCTCGGCCTCCCGCGGCCCCGCCTTTGCCGCCCGGCCACCGCCTCTCCCCGCCCGGCGCCAGCTCGCCGTACAACAAAATGGCAGCCCCCAGCGCGCGCCGCGGCGCAGCCGAACCCTGTGGGGCAGCCAATCAGAGTGCGGGCCGGCGGCGAGCGGCGCTCCCATTGGGTCGCGGCGGCAGCGTGTTTGGCTGCGCCGGGGCGTATGTGTCGGCGCGGACGCAACGGGCGCAGCCCTCGGCGGGGCCGCCGCCATGGACGCAGGTGGGTGCGGGGCACCGGGGCGGCCTGAGCGGGGCCCGGCGGCGGCAGCAGCAGCAGCCGGACTCCGGCTCAGCGAGGGGAAGGCCCGGGCTCAGCGGGTCCCTCGTATGTGACCCTGGGAGCGGTCCTGAGGCGCTGAGGGCAGCGCTTTGCCCAGGCCCTGAGGGCTGCCCGGGCCTCGCTGCCCTCGGTCGGGGCTGCGGTGGGGGCCTGACCCTGCCCGCGGTGCTGGGCCGCTCCCCGGGAGCACGGAGGCCCTTTGGCTCAGTGTGGGGCTGAGAGGCTTTGGCTGCCCCAGCCGCTGCCTTCCTCCCGGGCCGGGCTGTAACTCCTCGGCATCGCACAGATAATCGGGATTTGTCTCCTCTGAGAGGGCTTAGGGGAGAGAAAGGGCTCGGATCTCCCGTCTGCAAAGGGCAGAAGTGAGGGGTCAGGCTGTTCTCCAGGCGTCTGTCAGCCATGAACTTCTCTAGTACAATTGATTTGTCTTCTCAGCTCCCTCAGAAACACCCGATAGCTCCCCGCTCTGATTCCCCTCATATTGAACCTTTGTCAGCCAGGAGAGGTGCTCATGAGCCCTGCTCCTGTTGCCGGAGCCCTCTGGGGGCTGAAGGACGTGGGGGGAGCACCCCTGAGCTGCGTGCTCCTGGCTGGGGAGAGGACCTGTCCTGAGAGGGGGTGCACGGGAAGGAATATGGGGAGAAGTGTATCCCAGAGCCTGGTTCTCCTTCAGTGTGCCATGTCAGATCTGTACTTTGTTTTTTATTTAAAGAAGAAAAAAAATTGACAAAACTGTGCCAGCAAACTGTGCTGAAGATGATTTATGCTGGAGCTGAAGATCAGCTCTTGTGCTGTGCAAAGCCCCAGGGAATTCACTCACCGTATTTCTCGAGTCATCAAAGTTTTGACTTCTTTGTTTCCTAAAGCTGACAGCAAAACAAGAAGTTCTTGTTTTGGTAAAGCAGTGAAAGTTTGGCACGTGTGAGGCGTTGCCTTTTCCATCGGGGCTTTGTAGGGAGGGCACAGATGGGCGGTTGTCCTGGGATGCTGCTGTGGATCCTGTGCAAGGTGTGTGTGGGGCAAAGAGCCAGCCCCTGCCCCATCCCTGGCAGTGTGTCTGGAACCCCTGGAGCCTTTCAGGGGGAGTGCTTTGTAGGGCTGAGACTCTGCCTGTTTAACTTCACCGTGCCAGAGGAAGCTGAGCTGTTGTTCTGATGTGTGCATGGATCTCCTGCGGAGGCTGCTGCTTTGCTGTCCTGGGAGCTCGGAGGTCAGCCCTGGAAATAGATCCAGGGCTTCTGGAAGGTGAAGTTTGAGTGCTGCCTGAGGAAACTGCTGATCTCACCTGATTTCCGCAGCTGGGAGAAGAGCATCTTCAAAGAGGATTTCTGCTTCGTTAACTCCTGCTGTCATTTACGTTCAGGCCCTTTGCTTCTAACTGTACAGCTCCTTGTGCCAATTCCTGAGTTACTTTGGGCCTGCTTGCTAAAACACTTGGTGCATCTGTGCAGCAGCACGATGGATGTGATGTCAAATAAGTCCCAGAGGCTGTGAAGATAGGTGTTTGTGAGGGGAACACGTGGACACTGCATTCAGCCCAGTGTGAGTTTATTGCTCCCATTATAACGTCCTCAGTGCTAACTCAGAGCAATTGCTTTCAATTTCCTTCCCTGTGAAAGTGAAGGATTGCAAGTTTGGGATTCTTCTCCCAAATCACACGCTTGCAAAGGACCTGGCGAGTTTGCAGGGGATGGGGCATCCAAGGAGGTGAAGTGTCAGTAGGAAGGAGAAGGAAGGATGATGGTTAGCTTGATGTGTAGCATCCTTTTATCAGTCACTTTATTTAAGCAATTTGAGACTCTTTTGACAGAGCTAGATTCGAAGCAAGTTTGTGAGCTGTCAAAACAAACCACAAAATAATCCTTTGAGCTTTAAAACCTATCTGAGAACTTCTGTTTCTCTGTTAAGATTGCCTCTAGTGATGCTGTTTTTTAAAAGTAATACCCACCACTAGCCTGCTTCTGAGCTGTCAGAACAAAGCTGCAATGTCACATCCCAGAGGGGAACTTGTGAAATTTAAGGGAGAAAACAGAAAGCGATGCACACTTGCACGTGTCTGCAGAAGTTGTCGTTGGATGGAAGGACATCAGCGTTGAGCAGGAAGGGAGCAAAACAAGATGAGCTATTAAGATAGACACACAACACGTGGACTGTTGAATTTGTAAAGTTTGGCAGTGGTAAAGCTGTTCTTAATTTCCTCTGACGATAGTTAGCAGTGAAAAGATTGTGTTGGTTTGCTTGCACTTTTCTGTGCAAGCAGAATTGCTCTGCTTGGCTTGCTTCGTGCTGGGGTTAGGGCTGGAGCTGAGTCCTAAATTTGATTTAGGAGCACAGTCTGTTTGTATTGTACCTGGGCTTCTGCTTACACAGGAGCTGGTGGGAGTGGTGGCATCTTGCTGCTGTTTATGGGTTCTCTCTGACGTTAGGAACTGGTTTCCAGATCCGAGAGCCCGGAGGCAGAAGGCTGACGCGGTGCCTGCAGGAGCCGGAATGTCTCGCACAGCTTGTTTGCCCAGGTGTAGCGCAGGGCATCCTAATGCTGCATGCCTGGAAAGAGGAGGAGCAGGGCATTGTGTGGGGCTTTCTGGAGCTCCCATTTACTAAATGCAAATCAGCCAGGTCGGTGTTCACTGGAGCTCCACTCCTAGCGTTCCCAGACCCCTTCAAAGTCCCTCATTCCCAAATACAGACCCAGTGAAACACAGCACATCCAGCTTTTCTTGGTGTTCCTCCCCATTGCCTGTCTTTTGCAGGCAAGCTGCCCTGCATGCAAGGGCATCGTGCAGCAGCCTGTGCTGTGTGTGTTCCACAGAGCTGAGTGATCAATGCCGAGTTCTGAGGTGGATATTTAGGTACTGATCGATGCCACGTTGTGAAGGGAGCAAGAAAGCAGACAAGAGGTGTCTGTTCCTTGTGTACCTCTGCAAGCTCTGTGTTCCTCACCTGTAGCATGACATCTGTAAAGGCAGCACTTGGCCTCCTCTGGCTGCAGACTGTTTTCGGTGCAGGCGGTGGCTTGTGCTCAGCTCATGGCCTCTGAGGGGGAATGACTCCAGGAACAAGGTTTGATGTCCACACGTTTCACATGACACCACCAAAAGCTGTGTTCTCAGGAAGAAGCATCTCAGTTGCTTTTCTCCCTTGAACAAGGACCTTGGTGTTGTTGATGGCAGTCAGCCTGCACAGCGATATCTGTGCTGGGAAGCAGAGTGCTGGCTGAAGTCCTTGACGTTTCCTTGACCCCCCTCAGTTCTTTACTGGGCCAAGCTTGGAGTTACTCTAGCCTGGAAAATCCTCTGCTTTTCTGTTTGTGAAGCAGCAGGTGAGAGCTGTGGGTGCATTGGCTCCCTGTGCCTTACAGTTTGTGGCTGTCGTGGGGGTCCACCTGCTTCTTGTCAGATGCTCTGTGTGTAAGTCACAGGGTCACAGCAGCTCTGATTCTGATGTGCTGTTTTTATATGATCTTTAAACAGCAAGGAAAGACCGATGAAAGATACATATTTCTTTTCTATTCCAGCTACTCTTACCTACGACACTCTCAGGTTTGAATATGAAGACTTCCCTGAGACCAAAGAGCCTGTTTGGATCCTGGGCCGGAAATACAGTGTTTTTACAGGTATTTTACATGCACAACACAACATGCTCAGTTAGTGTTGCACATTGTTTTGTGAGCAGCAAGGTGACTGCACACCTTGCAAGCTCACAACAGAGTCTGTTTTCTGTCAGAGCATGCAGACTGTAACCACCATGCTTCCTCCTGCCTGGCCATCTCCACAGACTCTAGAATGTTTCTATGCAGAAAGTTACCATGTAGTAGTTACTGGGACCTGCCACGAGGCCAGAATGGTTGAGGCAAGTGATAGCTCAGGGGAAAGGCAAGAAAAAGGTTTTCTGCTTCGTAATTTACCTGTGACCGTGGTGTTTTGGGTTGGTTGTAGCTTTTTTAGGGGGGGAAAAAGTTTCTTCTGCCTAGCAGCACGTTTGTATTCCTTATGCAGGTTTTGCCTGTTTGGGCAGCAGGGCGGGCAGGAGGTGGGCTTAGGTGTGTTTGGCACCATCTTTGTGTGTACCTTTCCATCTTGAAAAACTTTCAGAGAAAGAAGAGATCCTGTTGGATGTGACCTCTCGGCTTTGGTTCACCTACAGGAAGAACTTCCCTGCCATCGGTAAGTCTAAATGTGTTCTGGAAGTGATGTTAGCCCACCTGTAATAACAGCCTGACCCACTGGGAGACTTCCAGTAACTTCATTTGGGCTAGAGAGCGCTCTCCTGTTGGAACTGAACGTGGATTAGGCTGTAGAAGTATAGGACACATGGGTGATCTCAGGAAAGGTCATTTCCAAGACAAGATATTAAATGAGGTTTTACGTCACTTCCACAAAAATGAGGAGAAAATTTTCTTACTCTTGACTGAATTTCTGCTTAGAAACTTTCATGTTACAGATATGACCCTTGAATCAAAGAGCATTGGATGGGTTGCCTTCAAGACTGAAGGTTTGTTTTGTTCTTTTAATATCTTGAATAAGATGAGCTATATTCTCAGCAGGCAGGTATCTCACAGTATGTCACTGTCTGGGGTGCACCAGGCAGCAGTTCACTCTGTAAACCTATTTCAACATTCAGAAAATATTCCTATGTGATGTAGAAAGGCATAAGTGGCATTAAAAACAAAAGTGGATTCAAAAGATGATCCAGTAACTTGAACATGTTTGTGGTTTTTGACAGTGCAGAGAAAATGCTGAACATTACCAAAGTATTCATCTTTTCCTCCACTGGAGAACAGTGTTAACTTTTAAAAGCAACCCAGGTTTCAAGGAGGAATCTTATGCTGATATCGACTTTGTAGAAAAGCTTTAAGTCTTTCTGATAATGAGTGTTGTTATCCCTACCTCATAAAAGCTCCTAGCAGTACCATAAGCATAACCATTAATTCACTTCTGATTATAGGAGTCTTTGTTTAATTGGTAGAATAGGCTTTCTGCTCATCTGATAGGAGAATCTTCTTCCCCCTGGGTATGAGGGATAACAGTAATTTTATAAACAACATAGGAATGAGTATGGGAAACCAACCTAGAAACCTCTATTTTTTTGTACTTCATGCTCATTAGGTTTTAGTCTGAAGTAAAATATTTCATGATACTCTTGGGCTTGAAGTGGATTGAAGAGATAAAAGCTAGAGACACGGTACAGAAATTCCTGCCTTCATACATCTTCTCTAGAGTGTGTGAGGGGTTTGTTCCTTGTTTTTTAGAGCATGAAGTGATTGTTGCAGGCAGGAGCTGTATTAATATAAGGAGCATTTCCCAGTGAACTTGAGGCCAGACTTCTTAGTCACTGTTCCCTAAGATATTCTGCTTATCTTTCTTTCAAAAAAAGAAAGCAGCAATACAAAGCAAATACTACCAGCTGTGCTAAGGTGCAGCTGACTGCATGCTTGTGGGACAGCTCACTAGCTGTGGTCACGATAAACATGTTATCTACGAAGCTTGTAACAACAGCCAAAGCTTCACTGGAGAAACAGCAGTTTCCTTTTGAAGCTCTCCTGTAAGTTGCAGCTGTAAGGTCTGTCTCCTCAGTTTTTCCAGTGAGAGTTAATATCCAGCTTGTTCTCCAGTATTACGTAGGGTGTGGTTTTTTTGTTGTTGTTGTTGCTGGAGGATTTTTTTTTTTTTTTACTTTTTTTTGACCTAACTCTGTTGTTCGCTTTGGAATCTCATTCAGTCATCGGCTGCTTGTGATGTGGGAATTCCTTGTGACTGATTAATTTTCCATAATGAGCTGCCTTCTCAAACTGAGCATTGCAACAAGTGGTCTGTAACAAGCACCTTTGTTTAGAGATGTCTGTGAATTAGGCTGGGAATCTGCAAGTAGACTCAAAGGCTGCTGTGCTCATGAGAAATACAGCTGTTTTTCTAGCTGAGTTGCTTGGCTTTCTTTTGAAGGTTTTTTTCCTATCATTTAATATTAAAGATCCTTGTTCCTTTTTAAGGGATGCCATTAGGCTAGTCACTGGCAGCTATGTTTTTATTGCTCAGCTTTGGGTATGTGAGCTAGCACAGTCTTTATTCCTTGCCTGATTGCTTGGATAAATCTGCTACCCATGCAGACTTAAAGCACTTCCCTTTTTTTTCCTCTCTCTTGGCAATGTTATTTCATTCATTCCGTATTTGCTTTCTGTCCTTGTTTACAGGAGGCACTGGACCCACATCTGATACTGGCTGGGGCTGTATGTTGCGGTGTGGCCAGATGATCTTTGCTCAGGCCTTGGTCTGCAGGCATTTGGGAAGAGGTAAACCAGAGCACTGACTTCCAGGGCCGTGTGCTCCCTCCCACAAGTGCAGTGCTTGTAAGGATAGCAGGGAATTGCTGAGGGCTCTACAGCTTTTCCTTGAGTATTAGTTCAAGACTGCTGAGAGAAAAGTGTACTGGAAACCCTCCAGCAGGTTTCCTCCTGCAGCTGTCTGCGACTCCACGTAGATGAATGTAGTTGTCCATGCCTTAAAACAAAGGAGAGCCCTGTAACATGGTAGCTAAATCCACTGACACCAAGCAAGTACCAGGCTTTTCTTGAAGGGTATTTTTATTTACCTGAAGTTTAAGAAGTCCTACCAAAACAACCTGTTGACTTCTTCATAGTTCAGCTTTTAACTTGTCAAGAAGTCCCCTCGAGTGTAGTCTCCTTTCCCTGAAAACTTCTGTTCTTGCACTTGAGCCATACTTGGTCTGTTGTATTTGGCAATCGATTACTTTTGAATTTGCAGTTTATTTTTGTAATGAAGTCTCTTGGTTTTCCTCAGAATGTCTGTTCATAAGAAATTGTAATCCTATTTCTCATTTGTGGGATAGAGGTAGAATTCATGCTCTCTGATTCTTCTTTTCCTGTGAGTGATGCTCTCTTATGTCAGCTGTGAAAATACTTGGGTTTTTTTTCCTGTTAGAATTCATGGTTTTCCTGTTGGGAATGCTTCTGATGTTTAGTAGTAAGGTATTGACCTGCAAATCTGGACAGGAAAGAAAGCTTATAGCTTGCAGTGTCTGCTTGCTAATAAGTATCACATTGTTTCACCTGTCCCCTTGTTTGTTTCAGACTGGAGGTGGATAAAAGGCAAGAGGCAGATGGGTAATTACTTCAGTGTTCTTAATGCCTTCATTGACAAAAAAGACAGCTACTACTCCATTCACCAGATAGGTAAGGGTGCTGGGTGCCAAGAAGCGTGGGGGGAATGTCCTGTCCTGGGTTTCCAGTGAGCGTAGAACATCACTTCATGTTTATTTCTGTAGCTCAGCTGAAAAACCTAGCAGGTTATTTCCTGACATACTGCCTATTTTCTGATGTGATCTGAAACTACCACTCTTTATCATGGACTATGATGGATTTTTCCTTCTTGTCTCCACTAAGACCTTCAGGTCTGTGTAACTTATCCCTTCCTGTATCTTATTCAGCTAAGGTGAGAGGAAAGCACGCGGTTGCTGTTCTCACCAAGACCTTGTAAGGTGAGAAGACTGCTGGATGAAGATATTTTCAGAAATAGCAATTAGACTAAGGAAGGATCTCACTTTAACTTTTCTAGCAAAAGAAAAAGCCTGTTTCAGTTTTTCCTGTAAGGTGTTAAGACACAGCTTTGCCTTTAGTGAACAGTATGTCAGGTTACAGGAGTGTTCTTGATGGTCACACACTAAGTACAGTTTCTTCTGAGGTAATGTTGCCACTTGGATTTCTTTATCCCTTTTGGGAAAGGCTTTGTTTCACAGTCTTTGAGGATATCCCTCTCTCTCCCATCAACACCACAGTATCCCATGAAAGGGTAGATTTTGCTGACTCCAAAATGCTTCCAAGTGAGTTTTTTTTTTTTTAATCCATTAAATACAAATCCTGGTTAGGAAGGAGCACAGTGTAGGTGGAATTGCTTGCTAAATTATTATTTTTTTTTTCTTGTGATGCAGCACAGATGGGAGTTGGAGAGGGGAAATCCATAGGTCAGTGGTATGGACCAAACACAGTTGCACAAGTGCTCAAGTAAGTGCTGAGTTTTTCCTTTCTTTCAAACCAAGCAGTGGGTTTGTCGTACCTCCTACTTCACAGGTCTCTACCCACTGAATGGAGTGTAACCGTCTTTAATGCTGTTAGCAGGCAACTGCTTGACCTTATTGACCTGATTAGTAGGAACTTGAGAGGAGCCCTTCTATGATTCAGAGCATGGCAGGATGTGACAGAAAACTGATTTCAAATTGAGGAGAACCCCCCGAAAATCCCTTTCCACATTGCTCAGGTAACGTGCTTGCTGCTAGAACAGAGTGCAGTACTCTTTGCAGCAGACCAGAAGCAGGTGTCAGAGTAGATGATCATTGCTGTCATTTGGATCTCTGCTGACCCAACAAGTGTCATCATCGTCAGAAAGCTGCCAATGAGCCATTGAGTCACTAGTGCATCAGCAGAGGGAAGTCTGAGTATTTGCTGCCTGGGTTCCGCGGTGACAAGCAGAGGATCAGGACTGTCTAGTAACTGAGACATCCTGTGTGTTCAGAAACACTCTCTCTCCTGTCACCATCCTTTCCTCAATTCTTTGATTAGGTGAGCTGGGAGCTCCCCAGAATAGGCAATCCCATCTTGCCCAATATGTGCTTTAGGTGATGAGGAGATGTTTAGGGAAAGTCTGTTATTTATTTATTACTTAAATAATTTCCTCCATGTGCTATCTCATTTTCTGGTAACGGGACTTGAGTTAGAGGTTGTATCAGGAGTCTTGTGTTTGCAATCTGTTTATTCTTCTGGTCATGGTAATCTGTGGCAATTATTTTTACAACTGTGGTAAGTGGTTTTTTAAGAAGTACAGCATAATTGGTGAAAAACGATTGCTCCTAATCCAATTTTCTTCCTTTCCTACAGAAAACTTGCTACTTTTGATACATGGAGTTCACTGGCGGTACATATAGCCATGGATAACACTGTTGTGATGGAAGAAATCAGTAAGTATCACATGCAGGTAGAATGTGATGTATCCCACAACAGCAAGAAGCCAGGAAAGAACTGTAGCCATGCAACACTACAGGCATGCAGCAAATATTCTGCCTTAAAGTTGTGACCAAGTGTGCTAAACCTGGATGAGAATTGCTTTTCTAAGGCAAGGAAGCTCCTTGTTTGAGTTTTGCTTTGTCAGATTAGCCTGACTTGGCACTGTGGCCTGTGGATCTGGAAAGGACCTGCTGACCTGACAAGAGGTGGGAGCTGCTTGGAAGGTTGCAACAAACCTGGTTATGGCTGCAGGTAGGAAGTGGCAAATGGCTGCTTCCTCACTGTGTAATGGGGTAGGAATGTCTGCTATTAGGCAGAGTAAGAAGACCAGAACTTATCTTTAAACAGGAAAAATGGAAAAAAATGGGGAATAAATGAAGGGACTTTGTTTCTGGAAATACTTTTTTTTTTAAAGGAGTGCTCACGGGTTGTGTTTTTCTTTTTTTTTTTTTTTTTGTTTCATCCTGACAACTGGATGGCTTTGGAGGTTGAGCAGCTGTGCAGCGTGTTCAGCCCTAGCATGCTTGCTCAGGCTGCAGAGCCCCAGTAACCAAAGTGACTTGCTGCAGTCCTGTGTGGTCCTGGCTGCACAGTCCTTCCTCTCTTTTGCTCTAGACTCACGAGGCGGTATGCTTACACAGCACAAATCCACTCAATGTATTCTGGCAGGATAGTGTTCTGAAACAGCACACAGAACGCTCCAGAGAGTGCTTGAGCTGGTGCAAAGTTACGTGTGAGATTGTGAAGGCTGTCAGTCTCAGTTGAGAGGCCAAGAAACATAGGATCCAACTGAAAAGTGCCTGTTTAACCTTAAGTATCCATAGTCCTGTGAAGGTACATGCTGCTGCTCTGGGCTTAAACAAAGGCCAGCATAAAGACAGGAATTGAGTTTATCTTCCACCTGTAGCCTGCAAATATTCCCTCTAGAACTGAGGCATGCTGGCTGCATGGCTTGGGTACATTGCAGCTCTTGTCTGTGTGGCTTGTGTTAAGCATTGACACCATTTCAAGTAACATGTCCATACAGGCTGTGATGTGCAGGGTGATGTTTGTCTGTTTTCATCAACTGAATCACACTGTGCTTACTGCTCAGGAGCTGAAAGTCACTGAGTGAGTCTGATGTGTTCTATATCTTGTGCCTGAAGCATGTGCCAGCAGTGAAACGTCCAGAAGTTATTGCTGTTTCGTATATCTGTTAAATTCAGTCACCAACACTGTTCAGCTTAAGGTGAATAGGAAATAACCTTTTGCTGCAGCAGTGAAAACACAGCCATCAGAGCCTTGTGAGTCAGTCTGTTGTATTGGAAGCGTGCTCATAGGCTGGGGCTGGAGGATCCTGTGCATCAGAAAGATGGTGAGAAACAATTAAGTCAGTGACTAAGAGCAGCAGCAGCAGGAAAGGTGTGTCAAATCTGGAATACACTTGCAGCAAATGGTTTGAATCCAGTTGGGAAACATTAGGTAGGTTCCACAGTGCTGTGGGACTGTAGTGCCACAGAAGCAGGATGAACTTAGGCTCTGCTAAGCTCCCTGCTGATTAAGCTTGGGTTGAGGATGTTTGTATCACAGCACAGGGCTGCTGCCAGTTGCTTTGCCTAATGAGGAAACCTGCAGTAACAGCTGTATTCAGATCATCAGAACAGGCAAGCAGCTACAACAACAAAGTGTTTTATCAAGATAAATCCCTACAAATCGTGACTGTTTCAATTTTCTCAGGACCTCTGTTAACTATAACGTGTCAGGAATAGGCAGCAATTGCCAAGTCTTCAGTGCAGGTTCTCTCTCCTGCTGAGGCTTTAGCTCAAAGTCCTGCTACTTCTAACCCTGGGTGTAACACTCTCCTCGTTCAGCTGCTGTTTGAAGCTTGTAGCAGTGAGCAGGCATCCTGCTTTAACTGCTGTGATGAAGGTGCTTGTTTACATTGTGTCCTACCTGCCAGACTGTCCTGGCATTCAGGTTAGGCCAGGAATAAATTAAATGAGCCTCTGCCATTTTGTCTAATTGCTTTGGATTAATGATTGAAATGCGGTGGGGGTTTCTTTGGTTTTGTGTTTTCTTGACACACATGCACACACCCAGCAAATAATGAAATGAGCCTACGAGACAAGGAGGCTAGGAGATGTTTCTGTACCAGAATTAACATACTCTGGTTGCACTCCAGACTTCCTGTGCATTCATCAAGCCCACAGAATGAGGCTGCATAGTGTTTGTCATGGGTTTGCCCTGAGGAGTTGCACTGCTGTGCATCTTACAGGCAAAGCTCGTGCTAAATTTGCAGAGTTCACTGATCACCTGTTCTGGGTCTCTAAACTAGCTTCTGAACGATCCCTGATAGAATGTGTAAAGGTTTTAGTGAACTTCAGGAAAATGACCATAAACAGACATCATATTTGTATCTTACTGCAGTGCCAGTTACAGGTGAGGATTTCCTGTGTTAAGCCATAGAATTTTCCTCATTCAGTTCAGCTGGCCTCATAGCCTCTCTGTACTTTTCTGGAGCCGAACGCACCAGATCTTTTTGCATTATTTTTTCTGTCTGTCTACATGCTCTCTGAATTCAGGACTCCTGCCTAATATCCCAAGCAAATCATTCACCCTTGTTGACACAGGGTGTTGCTTAGCTGCTCACCAGCAGGCAGAACTTGCATTTTAATGCCCCACCAGATGGTGG
Organism: Penelope pileata; assembly: GCA_013396635.1. Lineage (NCBI taxonomy): Eukaryota > Metazoa > Chordata > Aves > Galliformes > Cracidae > Penelope > Penelope pileata. The sequence goes on from WBMW01000009.1 coordinate 451,367, forward strand.
CTGTGAATACAGCACGCTTTGGCACGATCTTAATGTAAACTTAGATGAAATGCTGAGCCTGCCCAGAAACCCTGCAGGGAGCCCATCACGTGATCACAGCAGCAGACCTTGTTAATTTTCTTTAAGTGCTGTAGGCTTTTGGAAAATGGCAGTTGTTGATCAGAGCTAGAACAGAATTATTCAAGGTCTAGAAACTGAGGCTGTTTCTCATGTTCTCTGCTCATGTTCCCTTTTTGTAGGGCGGTTGTGCCAGTCCAACTTCTCGTGTGCTGGAGCTGCAGCATGCCCTGCTGTGGAGTCAGACGTGCTCTATAATGGGTACCCAGAGGAAGCAGGGGTTAGAGATAGGCTCTCACTGTGGAAACCATTGGTGCTGCTGATACCTCTCCGCCTTGGGCTCACGGAGATCAATGAAGCCTATATTGAAACACTAAAGGTAGGGGATCTGGAGCTGAATTCTTCATATTCTGATGCTTAAAGACTCTGCTGTGAATTACGTCACTTCTGGAATTTGGTTTTGGGGCAAAAATAGTCAGGAGTAACTGTCCTTTTTTCCAAAGAAAAATGTATTTGGAGACCACCGTTTTCAGAGGTCAGGGCACGGGTTTTTGTCAGGAAAATGCTGGATTTGTTATTTTGGGGTTATTTTAGTATCTTAATCTCACAACTTAATCGTAGTCCCTGTTTGCCTGTAGATGGTTCCCAGCTGCTGAAGTGCTTGTTCAGCATGGCTGTACTGAGCCCTAACGAGCACGGTGCTGCAAACTCCCTGCAGCTCCAGTGCTGGAGCTTGTGCTGCAGGCTGAGGGCAGAGGCTGGCTGACAGCTGCACTGCAGTATCAGGAAGTTGCAGAATTTAGGGTGTGCAGAGTACGCTTGTAAGACAGGATGCACGTTGTCTTGTACTAATGCTAGCAATCTCTGAGCTGCATGGGTAAGAGAGCTCCACGTGCAGACTAGGTTACTTTCCCATAACTCAGACAGTTCCTGGATATTGCAGCTGGATAAGGAACTTGGGCTGTTTCCTGAGTGGTGGTTCCTTCCTGAGAATCCTGTTGCAATTTGACGATTCCAGGGGTCGTGGCACTGACTGCAGCAGAGCCAGAACTTGCCCAGAGAGAGTTCTAGAGTAGTGCTGCCTCTTCTGTTTGGTCCACCTGTGTGTTCCTATCAGCAGTTAAAGGTGTTTTTGAGCTGCTTTTGTGTTCCTTCAAGGCCCTGTTGCAGCCTTCATGATGGAGCTTTTCTCCAGAAGTGGATGTTCCTGCTGCTAGAGTTGTTGATTTTCAGTGTCCCAGTCTTTCCTTCCCACTGTGTTTTTGTATGTTTGCCCCTGTTGCCACTTGCTGTCTCACTGTCTGTCAGCTGTGTGTTTTCTGTATTGCTTTTCCAGCACTGCTTCATGATGCCCCAGTCCCTGGGAGTGATCGGAGGGAAACCAAACAGTGCTCACTACTTCATTGGTTATGTAGGTGAGTGCCCAGAGTACTGCAAAGACTTTCCAAGCATCTCCCCCAAGCTAAAAATGTTTGTGGAACAAACCTGCTTGGTCTCTAGTGCATGCTGAAGGGTTCCTTTTTCCCACTGGAAATACAGAAGGCTGCTGTGAGCTGAAACTCTGCGAGGATTTGAGTGATGTAACTTCGAACAGGGGGAACAGTACAAGCCACACACTTCCACTGTCCAATGCTACATCCTGTCTGCAAAGACATATGCATAGACTTCTTCCTAGGTTCAGAGCTGACCTCCCTCCAGGGACTTGGCTGTATGTTTCCCTGCCCTTCAGCTGTTCCCTTTCTGAAACCCTGCAAAGCGTTGTCCTCTCCTCCTTCCCTCTGATAACCTGTCTGCCTGAGAGCTGAAGCTGATTGTGCTTTGGATTTCTGGGGCTCTTTTGAGCTTACATAGGATCCTGGAAGGCAGGAGCAGAACACGGTCCGCATAGCAGATTGAGCTCAGGCGGAGTGGGCACCATGGTTCTGCTCACACCAGCTCCTTGTCTGGATGAGAAGCATTGTAGGAGTGGCTGAAAGCAAGTTGCCCCTAGAATGTGATGGGTTCCTTTGTGGGCTTTCAGGATCTGGCTCTGTCATTGCTCTTCCTCCTCTTTTTTATCTCATTTGCTTCTCAGAAGAGCAAGTTCTGGAATGGTTCTTCCTGTTGATGTCTTCTTGCCTGTCTGTCCAGGTGAGGAGCTGATTTACCTGGATCCCCACACTACACAGCCTGCAGTGGAGCCCAACGACAGCGGCTGTCTCCCCGATGAAAGCTTCCACTGCCAGCACCCTCCCTGCAGAATGAGCATTGCAGAGCTCGACCCCTCCATCGCGGTGGTGCGTTCCTGCTGCTTGTTTTCTGGCCAGCTCTTCATCACCTGAGTAGCAGGTCCTTGTTTCACAGCTGTCCCCTTTCCCCAGGGACCTGGCAGAGGTGATAGGCTGGGTGCTCTCCAGGCATGCTGTGCTCTGGGCAGATGGGTTTCAGTTGTAGTAACATTGTTAAAGAAGCTCCTCATTCAGGAAGCAGCTTGGTACAGGGAGATGCTGGTTGCATGGTGATTAAATGCCTTCCCTTCTGGGGGATCCTCTTTCTCTCAGGTGTAGTTTGGGCTTTGATTCCTGCCTTCTGAAAGGAAGACATGAATCTATTTTTGAATCCATATGATTCATTGTGGCTTGTAACCAGTTGAACCTGGGGTGACTGCCCTTTGTTTCCACATGGGTTGTTTCTGTCCAGTCTTCCTTCTGCAGCAGAGCATTGATCAGCACTGGAACAGCCTGGCCACATTAAGCCTGTGGGGAGTATTCAGTTTAACAGGGCAGTGTAAACCACACCTTGAAGTAAGGCAGTTAGGTACTGTAACTGCTCACAGTCCTGGTCATTATATAGCAATAATACATTCTTCTTTCAGGGCTTCTTCTGCAACACAGAAGAGGACTTTAATGACTGGTGCCAGCAAATCAAGAAGGTTTGTGTTTATATTGCCAGGAAAATACAAGGTATTGTTATTTCCAAAGTGCTGTACAGGGAAGATTGTTCTCTGCAGCATAATCCCATTTTAAAGCATATGAAAATAATTTACTAAGACATCAGGATTCCAGCTCTGAAATACTGCAGTTGATATGAGTGAAAATATTTAAGAAATCTTTTTTCAGCTGTAAAGTTCCAACAGATCAGTATCTCCCCTTAAAGAACCAGAGTGCCGTGAGTGCAGTGCTGCAGGTTCTCATGGTGCTGCTCTCCTTCCACAGCTGTCTCTGGTAAGAGGAGTGCTGCCCATGTTTGAACTGGTTGAACGCCAACCATCGCATTTCTCCAACCCCGACGTTCTGAATCTCACACCAGGTGAGGCCACGCAGGGAGGCAGAACTAAAGGGGGAGCTTGTTCCTTTGGTTTTCAGGAAATCATATGGAATTGCACAGTGACTTCTGATATGTTCCAGGTTGCCCTAGGGTTTGGTCTGGAGTTCTTTGGTCAGTTGATCTCGTTCTTTGGTTTACAACTAGTGGCTCACAGATCCTGTGGTATCTCAGGATGATTTTATGATGAGTCTGAATGGTGACTGGACAGAAAAAGCTGAGGCTGCTATAGCAGTATCAATTTGATTTCTAAAGAGATGCTTAAAGAAATTGTAAAGGTCCACTGAAAAGGCTGAAAACTGAGCTGGCTATTAAAAATAGCCAGACAGGGCTGCTCAGCCATATCCCCAGTGCAGGGGATTCCTTCCCTGTGCACGTGCTCAGTCCTGATGATGCAAAAAGGAAGAAGTGCTGGGCCATATTTTGGCTGTCAGGCTCTGTTTATCATGCTAATAATGCACATGAACACTGCAAGAGATACAGAGCCACTGACAGCTTCTGCCAAGAGGAGTGAGTATTTGTGGGCAAACTTACCCTGTCACCAGGCATCACACTGCATCCTGCACTCATTGCTTCCTTGCTGTATTTGTCTCTTAGCATGAGCTCTCAAGGCCTTCCTTACCTCACTGTCCTTTTCTGTAAGAATGCTTTATTCTTTTATGCTCTGTTGGCCCTTGCCTGTATTAAAATGTCCCTAATTAATGCCTTTTTTTTTTACTCATGAAAGTGTTTTCCATGTAAGCTATTTGCCTTTCCACTTCTTTCCTCTTCCCCTGTCTTTTAGAGCCTCTCCCATTTGTTTTGGCCATTCTTTCTCTTCTGTCCCAGCCCTCACTAGAAGGATTAATGATACTTTCATGAATGTCCAGTCCTTTGTCCTTGTTTTCTCCAGTTAGTTGCGTTCTCTATTTTGTTACTTAAGCATAGAGGGCTGTTCCCTGAGGAGCATCTCTGGAAGTTGTGCTGCCAGCACCCAGTTTGCATCAGGAACAGTGACACCAAGCATTTGTACACACTGCTGTGGAATTAAAGCTTGCTACAAAATGTTCAGGGGAGTGTCTGCAGCCTCATGTCCATGCACTTCTCCATGTTACTAACAATCAGTCATCATAGTTTAGCTTTTAGCTGGCTGTTCTGCCAAGCTTAGTGTGTGCTTTCTTGAAGCCTGAGTTAGTGTAGGTTTCTCCTTCACTTCCCCAGCTTGCACACAACTTCTCACTTGTATTTCCTCTATGGTAAAACTGCTTCTCCTCTTCACCAGAGTTGGAGGGGAGGACAGAAGAGAGCAAGTACACTGCCCTCTCCTGCAAAATGCACTGCATTAATGGCTCCTGGGTGGGTGCAGGCTGTGTAATTACCTTTCCCAGCTGTGGGATCAAAGGCAACTATAGCAGAATACAAGCTGCATATTTTAATGTATGTAAAAAGATTTGTTCCTGTATTGCTTGTTTGGGCTGTGAGTCTTTGCAGATAGTAGCCTAGATGTTAGCAGTTATTTTTTGAGTCTTGATGCATAACTCTGTCCTGCTCCTACAGAGCTACTGGACAGGAAGGTTGTACAGAACAGTCACAGCACAGAGCTGCACGACACCAGGGCTGTGTCAGGATCTGTGGAACCTGGTGCACCTTCTACGTGCCATATAGTTCTATCGGATACATTTTCTGTGCTACTGACCTGTGCTATTTCTGACAGAATGCTCTGAGGAGGTATAAGGTGTCATGGAGCCTCTTAACCATGTGTCTGTGACACTCACGTTGACCTGCTGGTGACTGTGATGCTGAGCAGTCAGTGCATCCCATGGAAACAGTGCTTTCTTTTTCTCTTGCAGACTCCTCCGATGCCGACAGATTGGAAAGGTTCTTTGACTCAGAAGATGAAGACTTCGAGATCCTATCCCTCTGAAAACAAATAGGAAACTGACTCTGCAAATTTGTGTTATGTGTGGGGAGAAGTGGGGGGAGGGAAGCTCCTTGGAGAGCCTGGGGCTACTGGTTTTCATAGGTGCTTGCTGCCATCCCCGCCTCTTGTCCATCCTGGCATTCTGTGCAGCCTCTGAGCGGAGCGTGCATTGTCTGCGTTGGGATGAAGAACCAAGTGGGTGTTGCAGCCTTACTGGCTGGAGTTGAGATTTCTCAGCAGAAAACGCCTGCTGGAAGTGGATGCAGTGGTGCCTAGGAGTTCAAAGCCTATCTGTTACATCAGCAGGTCAGCTGGCCTTCTGGGGGAGCCATAGATACTTTTAGAGTGCTAAATCCTCACAGAGGGACTCCTCTCTGAAGCTTAAATAGAGCCACCTTTCATTTAGCAGGTGACGTAGTTATTTCCTTTAGCAGCTTCTCTTCTCAGTGGCCAACATGGACTGCAGCTCACAATGCAAGTTAACAGTAGACACATCCCAATGAGACAGCTGCAAAGTCCCCGGAGAGCAGGTGGCTCTGTTTCCTACAGTAAAACTCTTGTTCATGCTTTGCAGTGCACAGCACTTCCTCACAGGTGTAGTACCCCCTCCTGCTCGCATCCTGTCAAAAAGGAGCTGGGGTAAGTTATCAATGAGTGGCAATTCAATAAGCAAAAGGCTGGCTAGGAAAGTATGGAGCTGTGCTGCTGGGGAGGAGCGAGCAGCGGAAGGAAAGGAAGGAGAACAGAAAACGTGTGTTCTTAGTGAGTCAGTAACACATTGTGCTTTTACAGTGGATTAATCTCCACCACAAGTATCTTCAGGAAAGGTGCTTTGAGCAGAGTACTGGAATCCATGGTCCTGGGGGGAAAAAAAAGCCCACAGTGGGGGAGAGATGAAACAGGACAACTGAGATCTGCCAGCCATGTGCCTGCTTGTGCCTGTGCCACGGTGTGCTGGCATGGCATCTAGTGAGTAATCCTGTTGGTATCACAAATATGAGCTATACAATTCCTCGAGGTACCTTCTGTGGGTTGTTGAGCAGCTCCTCCAGCTATTCCTGTTGGACATTCCCCTTCCAAATCAGAAAAGGTGCCTGAAGCTGAGTAGGCTTCATAGCTGCATTGTTAACTTTCCATTTGCTCTTCTGCAAGCTCCCCTCCCTGCAGAGTATGCACAGAGTGAGGTACTGTAGGAGCTAACCTGTAGGAACCCACTTCCTGTAGTCATGCCAAAGAAGTCAGCAAAGACAGAATGTCTTGAGAAGGAAGGTCCAACATAATTATGCTGGATGTTGTAGTTGCTTTAAGATGACAGCTCTGCTGCACAAACAATTTGGAGAAAGGTAAACTGTGGAGAATTGTCTTAATGCAAGCTGCAACAGAACGTTGCTGAAGTAGTTTCCTTAGTGCATGCTGCAGACTGCAGATCTGTTTACAAGGTTCTTGTACATACAAGATTGGAACCTGTCCAAGTTGATGCTTTTGTGCCCAAGGGTGCTGACCACAGGCTAGAAATGACCCATTTTCCTCCGTGACTGACCTACTGATGCTCTGACTGTCCCTATGCTACCCAAAAGCAGAGGTTTGAACTGGGAACCACGATGCTTCTGTCACTAAATTATTATTTGCTGCTTTCTGCCTGCTTCTCCTCTTCTCTCTTGTAGTTAGGGGAAGAGGCAGCAGAGGAACTGGGGCTGTGCTCCATTCATCTGCTTTCAATTTGTATCTGAATAAACAGATCTAAAATGTTTGCCTTTCCTAACGTTCTTGTACGTTAATTGGTGGGTGGTATGGAGTAACCCTGCAGTGCAGTGGGGAGCACTCTTGAAACAGCGTATCACTTTTACCTGCTTAAGGCAATGAAGGCAGCCTTGGAGCAAAAGCTGAATTATGTGCAACAGTCACTTTAATCCTTCCTTTGGTTTACCTGCTAGAGTAGAGGTTGGCTGTGCAGTGCTGCCATGGTGATGTTCCTGTCCCAGAGGGTGAAAATCTAAAACATGCCAGCAGAGACAAAAACGTGTCCATGCTGTAGTTCTGCTACTCACAGAACATAGGGCAAAAAAAAAAACTGTAACTAAAGGCTGTCCCTGCTTAGCAGTGCAGCATCTCTCTGCTTCTAGAAAGTGTAAGCCCTTCCAAGACAGGACATGCTTTTCTGGTGAGTCTCTGCCACATGTGCATTTGAGGTAAGCAGGGGAAGGAGCCAAGCAGAGACTGGGAAGTTAATATTGCACATTGGTGGGTGGAAAATAAAACTGGTCTCCTGCTCACTGTGTAGCTATTCAAATGTTAGCTTTCCATAGTGTCTGGTTTCTAGGAAGCCTTTCCAACACCATCTCTGCAGTGGTAAACATCACGAAAATAGGTCTAACCTCAATAACCATTTTTCCCATTTTGCCATGCAATAGCAGGAGACAGCAGTTGGAGGCAGGCACATCCTTTCTGTTCAGGGCTCATCACTTGGGATACGCTTTCCTCTTGGTTTGTACAAACTGCTGCCACTGCTCAGCCAAGAAGAGATGCTACTTATTTTCTATTGCTGAAGACTTGGAGGAATTCCTAACCTAATATAGCTTAGTCAATTATTAAATACCCATTGCCGTTCTATGAATCGGAGCCTTATTGTAACAACTCAGGCTGTTCTAAGAGCATCACCACAGAGTAATAATCAGAATGGTACTGGAAGGAATGGGGCAAGCTCAGAACTCAGCTGATCTGATTTGGCAGTGTGTGCTGGGCTGTTTAAATGGCATTTAGGTCTTCAGAGGAGTCACTACTGACTCCTCTGATTTTGGCCACGTGAGTAACTCAGCCAACCACTCAGCCTTCAAACTGGTCTGGCTATGAGCTAACATCTATTTCAGGCACCTACCTGCTAATAGTAGTTCAGCTTCTATATTGTTCTTGCTGTACAGCCGGGGAGCAGACTTGAGAATGAATTCATCTGTCCCTTCATTCCACTGTTCCAGCAAACATCTCTCTCCCTGAACTTAGAGATTCATGTATTTTTCTAGAAGACAAGTGATCATATTGGAAAGAACTCCACACCTTTGCTGTTGTACAAAACCTTTAAAATAGTGATTTATTAAAAAAAACTCAACCTCTCTACAAGCTGGTTTCAGCACAGTGATGCATTCCACTAGAGGCAGAAAAACCAGAGATTTGGTCATCCCCTGAAACTCCAAATATGGGAAGGCTGTTCCCCATCTGTTGATGCTGTCCACATTTAGGGATGCTCAGAGCTCGGTAGCCACATCTGCCCTTATGGACAGCCTACAACAAAACAGATCCTACCTAAGGTAGGAAGGGAAATGTTTCAAAAAGAACTGTTACGTGCTCATTTATAAAAAATGAACAAACAAACCCCCAGGGACTATGCAGAATGGAAGAGGAGAAGCAGACCATGCTGGAATTTACACGTGACCTAAGCTGTAGTTACTGGGAGGTGATGTAGGGGAGTCATCCAGCCAAGGAAGGTCCAAGAGGTGAGTTTTCCACTAGGATTGAGAGAATAACCTGTATTGTTTTATTTCCAGAGTTCTCCCAAGGGCTTATTCTTAACCTCCTGCATGGTTTCCTCTGCAACAGACTTAATTTCTTTGTGCAAGTCTTCTATGCTCTTTGAAGCATTCATTGTCTGTTTCCAAGACAAAAAAAAGCACAGAAACACGTTCCTCAGTTTCCAACATAAGAAAAACCTACCTTCCTGTTATTTACTCAATATCTTTGCTATCCATGAACAGCAAAAGGAGCTAATTGCACCTCTTGTGCACTACTTTTGCAGTGGAATTGGAAAGTCTGTTTTCTCCAGGAACAGACATTTAACAAGATGTGAAGGGAAACAAAAGAAACCACTGCTGCATTTGGTTAAAAAATGTAAGCACTATGACCTGTGCAATACTGGACCATGCAGCATTGCTGAGAAAGAGCAGACTGAGGCTATGCAATAAATGTACTTCATAATTACATGGCAGTCTTCTCATTATGGTACAACCAACGACTCAGCTTTGTGCTCACACAATATCCTCAAGCAGACTGCTGATCTCAATTTATTTTTGTAACTGATAGTACTGAGCTCCATTTCATGTCTTGGACTAAATGGGTCTTTGGCAACATTTGATGTCTTTTATTCTATCTGATTCTGAGGGGGAAATAGCCAGGAATGCTAACTATACTGTTAATGGGTACTGAAACTGGATTTCTGTACTTCTTTCAGGGACACCTGTCACCTCTTTGTCATCTGTTCTGGTATGTATCTGCTTGTTGCTGATACTTTAAATGAAAACACTTCTGTCTGTGACACAACCCTCAGGGTTATTTCCTCACCTTCCAGTTTAATGTCTTATCCTTCATCAGATGACAGAAGGACTGTAGAACTTTTTCTTGGAAGGGGCTATTCTCGTAACGTTCACTTCCGAAGTCCCCTCGTGCTGCTGCTTCCCCCGGGCTTAGTTGAAGAAACAGAATCAGATCTGGCTTTGGGAGTCCAATGTCAGGCTGCTTGCACCAGTCCAGGCAGAAGTTCTGTCCCAAACAAAGAAAACTCAGTCTGAAGTGAAAAAAAAAAAGGAATGAGAACAAGGGAGAGAAGCAGGGTAGCTGGAGAGTGGGGTGAGGGAGGAACAGTCAGAAAAGAGATGCAGCACAAATCACTACACACAGCCCCACAAACTGAAAATGAGATATCCCAGTTTAACATTCATGAATTCAGTCCCAGTAATTCTGGGGATCCAGATTTTTTAGGCACTGTGTACCTCTCAGGCTCATTGAAGCCAAGCAGAACTAATGATTTTAACATCTCTTCCACAAAGCCCAGCAGGGGGAAGTACTGAGTCATATTCTGAAGTCTCTATATACAGCTGTTATCAGTCCAAAAGAAAGCTGTTCCCAAATAAAAATGCCATGCAGCTTTACTATGTTCGTTTCCACGGACACTCCTTTTTAAATATCTACCCTATGCTTTCTCAGCCCAATCCAGACACAAGAGACAAAGCTTTCCAACTTTTTTGGATCCCTGATTTCCATCACAGCATGGATCCACAATACTGCAGACTCCTGAGGCTTGTCTGACCCTCTGTTACTCCTTACTGCTCATCCATGTGGTGCACAGTGATACTGCTGTCAGGGTGAGCCTCAACATACCAAGTGTACTGGTTCCCAGTGCCAGCCCTCGAGGATGAATACTGGGTATAGTTTAACGCCTCTTCAACGACCTGAGCAATGGGCTGAGCATTTCCTCAGCAACTTTCTGGATCTTACCACGCTGGGGCAGCAGTGAGCACATCGGAGGCCAGGACTGCTATCCGGAGGGATCTGACAGACTGGAAAACAGCCAATTTCTCAGGAACCTCATGAAATTTAACAAAGGCAAATTTAAAGTCCTGCCCTGGAAGAAGCTGGAAAGCTTTCGTGACCCACTGGAAAGAAGCTCTGCAGAAAAGGAACTGGGCATCCTGGTCGAAACCAAGCTGACCACGAGACAGCAGCATGACCTGGCTGCAAAGGCCAGCAGCAGCCTGGCTGTATAAGCACGAGTGCAGCTGGCAGGACAAGGGAAGGGGTCCTTTTCGTTGCTCAGCACCTACATCTGGAGTACAGTGTCTGGCTTGGGGTTCCCCAGTACAACATTAGAGTGACTGTACCACACTGACAAGTGATCTAATGCATTTCTCTACGTTTTCTAAGGAAGGGGTAGACATGCAAACAGGCCACATCAATACCTAAGTTGAAATCCTTTTCATCTCTTAGCTCCAATCGACTTTTCCCCACAGGAGGAGCCTGGGCCACATAAACCAAAGTCAAGACCATCTCTATCATCTCTGTTTCCCCAAATACAGAGGGGCAGGGCCTCACTCACCTCCTTGGCACTTGTGAAGGCCACTCCAGAAAAGGCGTATCTGTCAACCACAAGCGTGATCCCTTGATGGAGCTTCTCTTTCATTGATTTTCTGAAAACCACGGGGAAGAAAAAGTCAAACTTTTATAGACAGACAAATTAAAAGAGTTTATACAAAGACAGCTCATGAGGCTGACACTGCTCTATCAGCATACATCAACACAAACTGTGATCATGCACAATGTCAGGGTTCCTATTTGTGCTCTGCCTTTCACGACATGAAGCAAACACCCTTTCAGAACACCCACACTCAGGGTGCACCACTGCAGGGCACCGCTCAGGGCAGCTCCACAGCTCAGAGGTGAGATCCCCAATGAGCTACAGGCAGGCACAAACAGCTCAGTCCTCCCTCTTTTTGAAGTGATGCAGCAGGCTTGCGATGCATCGCCTCTGTCTGAGAACTGGATGATTTTAGTGGTCTTTGCCAACCTTAATGGTTCTCTGATTCTATTTACAGCATTTTTACTGCAGCTCACCCATTTGCTTCAAGCTTTCCCAGTTTGCTTGGGGCTGCTGCTGCAGCAAAGCTCTTTTAAAAGATTTTTCTTTAAAGCAGAAAGTATTTTGCAGTACGGATTTCCAGGCAGGAGCAGCTGGCATCCACGCCACAGCCACACGTGAAGACTCAGCTGGACCAAGGGCTCGGCACAGGCTGGGGCTGTGCTTTGCTACAATGAAGGCTGTGCCCAGGGCTCAGTGACACTGTGATGTGCCCAGTCCCTTTGGGCTGCCAGGTGATGGTGCCAAACCCGGGCAGTGACAGTGAGCTGTGAGGGAGTGAATGGGAACCCCCCTGGTGTCTGTGCCCGGTGGCAGGCAGGGAGCCACTGGCTAGGACAGGGGATGGGTTCAACCCCTCCATCCAAACAGAGGGGAGTTCACGCATGGCTGAAGCCCCTGGCTGTGGGGTGGGACCCCTTGCTTGGGGACGAGGCCCTGCAGAGGGGAACCAGGGACCCATCTCCGGGCCCACAGCGCCGTGCTCCTTCCCCAGCCCGGCCCCCCCCGCTCTTTACGCGTGCTCCCAGCGGTTGGCGGAGAACAGCAGGTGCACGGCGTGGTCCTCCAGCTCCCGCTCCCTCGCCAGGTAGGCCCCGATCAGCCGCCCGATCTCCGTCGTCCTCTCTGCAACCAAGCGGGACAGCGGTCGGCGGCATGGCCGCAGCCCACAGCAGAGCCCCCCCGGCCCCCGGCTCCGTACCCGGGAAGCGGAGGAGGTCTGCGCGGTGCCCGGCGGCCCGCAGGGCCTGCACCAGCCGCTGGCACTGCGTGCTCTTCCCGGCGCGGTCCATCCCCTCCAGCACGATCAGCGCCCCAC
>WBMW01000009.1:463893-581075 GCA_013396635.1 Penelope pileata
TCGTCACGGCTTCCCCCTCCCTCCATGGCCGCTCTGGGCGGCGGGGAGCCATAGAGATGAGAGAGTCCTCCAAGCAGCCCTTCGCCCCGCCCCCTTATGAATATGCAACACAGAGTGCACCCGCGGCCAATGGGCGCGGGGCGCCTCATGAATATGCGATGAGGCCCAGGCCGCGGCCCGCGTCCTGCGGGGCGGGCGGGTGGCGGCGGCGCGGGCCGCAAGATGGCGACCGCCATGTACCTGGAGCACTACCTGGACAGTGAGCGCGGGCCGCGGCCGGGCGGGGGGCAGGGGCGGCGGGGGTCCCAGCGGCGGTCCCCGCGAGGGGGGGAGCGGCCGTGACCGGGCTCCGTGTTTGTTTCAGGCATCGAGAACCTGCCCTGCGAGCTGCAGCGCAACTTCCAGCTGATGCGGGAGCTGGACCAGAGGACGGAAGGTGCGAGCGGGCGGTGTCACGGGGCGGCGGGAGCGCTGTGGGGGTGCGGGGGTGCCCCCGTGGGTACCGTCCCGTCAGGGGAACGTGGAACCGTTGGAGAGCGCCCAGGGGATTGGGGCAGGGGCTGAGCGTGTATGAGGGGCGCTGAGGGCCCTTGGGTTGCTCAGAGGGGCTGAGGGGAGGCCCCATGGCGGCTGCAGCCCCTCACAGGGAGTGCTGAGCTCTGCTCTGGGGACAGCGACAGGGCCCGAGGGAACGGCACGGGGCTGTGTCAGGGGAGGGTCAGGTGGGGGTGAGGGAAAGGCTCTGCCCATGGCTCAGTGGAGATGGATCGGGCTTGGTGATCTTGGAGGTCTTTTCCAACCTCAGTGATTCTACCCCTGCATCCTTTGGGGGATGGCTGTCTCACAGGTGTATGCTGTGCCGTTGCTTTTCAGATAAGAAAGCAGAAATTGACAGTCTTGCAGCAGAGTACATCGAGTCGGTGAAGAACATGTTACCCGAGGAGCGGGTGGAGCACCTGAAAAAAATCCAGAGTGCCTACAGCAAATGTAAGGAGTACAGCGACGATAAAGTGCAGCTGGCCATGCAGACCTACGAGATGGTGAGGATCAGAACCATGACACTCTCATAAAAATGATGACAATTTGCATTGGGTTTGGTGATGAGCTTGGAAGGCACTTACACAGCATCTGTTTGACCTTTTTTGTGGCATATTTGCCTTAAATATCTTACTGAAGCAAAGTATTAGTTCTCAAGCTTACTTTTCTTTCTTTGGCCCTCCCCAAAAAGCCTCCCCTTGTGTTACTGGGTTTTGAGTCAAGCAGGCTTCTCTTCTGATGAAGGGTTGGAGACAGCTTGACGGGTAGTAGTCACCTGCTGTCTAATAATGACATCCAATTCACCCTGCCCACTCGTCTGTCACCCAGTAATTTATTTAGGGCTGGTCTTAGTCATTAGCAATGTTTTTTAGGTCAGCTTCAAAGCTGTATTGTGAAGGAGCTGAGGGAAGTCTTTCCAATTACCTTGCGTGCATCTTAAGTGAGGGGAATCTGCACATAATGTGTTTTATGTAGCTTCTGGAGATGCTTTGAGTTCTAATTGCTGCAGCTGCTGTACTTTTTTTTATTGACATTGAATACTTAAAGGAAGTTATTTCACAGGGATTGAAAAGCATCCTAGATAAACACCAACTCCATGAATAGGTGCTGCAGCAACACAGTTATTTTGAGAGTGGGGGGTGAGGATTTAAACACCTTTGCATCTCTGTTCTGTAAGCCACGTGGTTGCTGCCAGGGCATTGCACCTAACATGTGCTGACTTGATGTTGGAGATATCCTGCATTTGTTACTAAGTTTCATTAAATAGTGTGCTGGTGAAATACTGGAGAAAATACTGACATGCTTGGTGGGCATCAATAATGTATTTTGAAAATGGCAGGAAGAAAGCAGTTTTTTGAAATATCTTTCATTGTTTTGTTCTGCAAACCATTAGTCTAGTTGCTTTGACTCTCCTTTATGTCACCTTCCCCCACTCCCTTTTCCTCCCTTTGCCTGTTACGATTGGGTCCTCTTGCTTTTTCTAAGTTTTTTCCAGCTTTTTTTCTTTCTCTGTCTGCTCTCATCCCCCTTTGTGCATACCATTTTCCTTATTCCAGTCTGATATGCCTTTCACGCCTTGCCTTGTGGTACTGTACTTGTGTTCTTGCAGATAACAGACCTTCCTGGTTTGGGGCTGGGAGCGTTTCTATGTATTTTAATTCAGTTTGTGGTTTCCTCTTCTGTGCAGGTGGATAAGCATATCCGGCGGCTGGATGCGGACTTGGCACGGTTTGAAGCGGATCTGAAAGATAAACTGGAAGGCAGTGACTTTGAAAGCCCTGGGTCACGAAGCCTGAAAAGTGCGTGCACGTTAGGTGTTCGACAGCCTTTTCCAGCAATGGGCGTATCCAGCCAGAGGGGCTGAGATACAGAGTAGACTCATTTCTGGAGGCTGTGGTGTGTTCCCATACTTCTTTTAAATGCTCTTCAGGTATAAACAGAGTTGAGCTGAGCAATAAATAGGAGAAGGAAAAATTCTAGTGCTGTGCTCTCCTTGTCGGAGTGTCCTGAAGTGGCCCATGGTCACTGGTTGTAAGGACACTACTGGCCAAGGGTGAGCTAACAGTGGCAAAACTGAACTGATGCTCAACCTGTGGTTCTTACATTTCTTGAGTTTAACAGCCTTGGCCTCAGGCTTGATCTGTCACTTAGATTTGAAAAGAAACAATATGGATATTACATCATGTCTAATGAAATGTGATGCTATTTAAATATTGTGTGACATTATGGACTACTGTTGTGTTGCAGTGATTTAATTGCCAAAACTACAAACGTAGGAGTTTGGTGCTCGGGGATGTTACTTGTAAACATGGCGTGTTTGTGGCAGAAAGGTGTATGTACATTTCAGAATCAGTGTTTGTATTCAATGACATAGGACAGAAGGATGTCAAAGCAGTAAATGCACCAAAAGAAAAGCACCTGGGGAGGTGTTCAAGTAAGTTGAAGCAATGCTTTCTCTCCCTTTACAGAGGGGCGAAGTCAGAAAGACAAAAGAAGCTCTCGTGGTCGAGGCAGGCGAGCATCTGAAGAAGATACACCAAAGAAAAAGAAGCTCAAAGGAGGGTAAGACAAACCCAGTCAGAGTTCTGGTGACTTTGGCTCGAGATTTCATGAGTTTTCCTTCTGCTCATGTTACCCTATTTATGTCTTGTGTTGGGATGTTAGCGGTGGTAAAGTGTTCTGGTATCGCTATGTCGTTAGAGTCCACCTTAGGACAAGTCAGCTTTGTTAATTAACTCCTTGCTTGGCACATGGGAACTCAGCATGCTTGGAATGCCCTCTGTCTGGAAGGACAAGATCAGAGTCTCTGTTGCTGTTGGCAAGCTAGGAGAAAATAGCTTTGATTTTTGTCATGCAGCTATTTTTAACAGTTGCTGGTGATATTCATTGTAAAGAAACACTTCCCCATTGGGACAAATGCTGATGCTGTGTTGCTGTTGTAGAAATCTTGGAGAGTTTTTGTGGTTGTTTTCAAACAACTGTGTCCTACGTAGTCCTGAATAATATTCCATTTTGTGAAGCAAGGGAGAAAGCATGTCGCCTCTCTATCATGTGGTTTTAATTAGAGGAACCCTGTTCATTCTAATATCTTCAGTTGGCAACATGTAGGGACAAGGAGAAAAAAGGTACTTTCCATTAAGCATTACTGCCATGTCAGCTCCAGTCAGAGCAAGGAGCTTCCCTCACACCTGACAAGGAGAGAAGAATATGCGTTAAAATGGATTGGGGAAAAAAACAGGTTATTCTGTCCACAGGCAGAAGTGAGGTGTGTGTTAATTTTGTTTCTGCAGTCATCTACAAATTGTTCTTTTAATCCTTAATAGTTGAGCTTGTATTTTTGAGTTTGATCAAACCCACTTGATGATTTTAGTTGTTGGACAATATGTTATCATGTAACCTGAACTCTGAAATGGGTTAAATGTGCCGTAAGGAAGCTACTGTCAGAAACTTAATTTTCACAAGTCTTGGAAATGTTCTTTTGTCTAACTGAAAAGTGTTTTGTCCTCAATCTGTCCCTGTCTGCAGCTCCGAGTTTGCTGACACCATCCTGGCAGTGCATCCCTCAGACGTCCTGGACATGCCAGTGGACCCCAACGAACCCACCTACTGCTTGTGTCACCAGGTGTCCTACGGGGAGATGATCGGCTGCGACAACCCTGACGTAAGCACGTGGTTTACTGTCAAAGTGCGCCCTGGATCTTTTGAAATGGTCTTCAGAGCATCACAGCACAGTGAAAGCTGAGGGGGATACTTGCTCAGTTAGATCATACGAAATGAATGTGGTGTTTGTGAAATGCTAAGCATCTCTCTTGTGGATTTCTACTTTGTTTTGCAGTGCCCAATTGAGTGGTTCCACTTCGCTTGTGTGGACCTCACCACCAAACCAAAAGGGAAATGGTAAGGAGGACACACAGGTTTTTGCCTTCTATCATACTACAATTTCCCTCAAAAAGAATCACAAAAAGAATTGAAACCACATTGTAACCCTTCCTGACGAAGGAACTTCGCTCTTTCATCAGAGGTTTGCATCCTGTGGGGTTTAGGATTGCATTTTTGTGAAGGCAGAAGTGGGGAACCTTTTTCCTAGAAGCTGCTTCCATGGGAGTCTTGGCTTCCACCAGACTTGGTGGGAGCAGAATAAGGACCCAAGCATATGTGAATTCTCACGACAAGCAGAGCAGTTCATGAGCTTAGGCTTGTGTCAGTGTGTACAGCTTACATCTCCTGTTTGCTGTGGTGTTGTGCAGTTGTGGCTGTGGTTAAGATTGAGAAAAGAAATATTTTTTTTCCACTTACGGAAGCAAAGTGTAAATCTGTGTGTAGGGATGTGCCCATCTTGGAAGGAGTCACAGACTTGTTCTGTACTTTTTCAAAGGACACAAGCTTTGCTAAATGCCTTTTGCAATTAAAATGCCAGTCTTCAATTTGCATAACAAAAGCAAGATTTTAAGAGGAAGTGTAATTTTCTCTTGTGCTACTGCATCAAATGGGGACAAATAATATGACTTGGTCATTGCATGCCAATCAGATGTTGCAGTAAACCAGTGACAGCATGGCCATTGAGTTAAACACTGGTTGTTTCAGTCTGCAGGCTTTTAAAGATGTGTAAATCTTTCTGTTTGGTGACTCCTCTCATCTAACTATAAGATGCTTGTTAGAAACAAGCAGAAGTGTACTGCAGCCATCTGCAGTCATTGGAGGGAGAGGAAGGAGTTGGAGCAAAATATATTTTTCCTTTGACTGTGGAGAAAGCTTGTGTGACAGACTTGGAGAAGTTGCTTGGAGTAACTTCTTGGTGAATGAAATGGGGTGAATCACCGCTGTGAGGGGCAGGTGAGCCTCAAAAACCTTCCTTTGCATTTCCTTCTGCCCACCAGAGTCTGTAAGGTTCCTTTCCTGTCTGCCCAGTCTTCCCACGTATTATGAAGAGTGTTGTAATTGGTTAAAATTAACACCACCCCCGCTCATTTCCAAGTAACAGAAAGAGCTCTTGAGTAATGCTTGTTAACCTCAGGAACTAATTGCTGCCTTTTGTGGGTTGTTTTTTTTTTTTTTCCTGTAGGTTTTGTCCACGTTGTGTTCAGGAAAAAAAGAAAAGTAAGAAGTAAAGGGGAAGCCATCCTCTGAGGCAAGAAGAGTTTTAATATATTCCTTCCTTCATGTTGCAATATCATCTTTGATTTTGGTTTTGATTCTAAAACCTGCCCTCCTCCTTCTTCTGATACGCTATTTAATTGTCCAGCGGCCAGTCATGATTCCTGTTCTTTTGTAAGAAAATGACTTTGGGAGGGGGGGATTTGCCACAGGGATTTTATTTATATTCCTCTTGCACAGCACTGAAATCAGTGTTACTATGAAGTGCTAGGGCAGCCAGTAGCTGTAGTCTGCTAGTATTGTAGGAGTCTGTGAAACCAAGTGAGGCATTGCAGGAAAACGAGGTTCCTGCATCTTCAGTGTGATGCGTGCCATCACTGAAGCCATTCAGAGCTGGAGCTTAGCATGACAGAGAAAAAGCAATTCTCTCTCATGTAGCCTGCAGGAGAGGATTATCTCCATTGTTTTGGAGTAAAGTCCATCGGTCCTGCAGGTTTGTAGTACAGAGAGGATCAGGAAAGCTAGTTAACCATTTCCTGTGTCTGTTTCCTCAAAGCCAAATACTGTGCTTAGTTTTGACAGAATGGGGATGGGAGAGAGATAAGACCGTTATCTTCTCTTTTGTGGAATTTCTTCTGTCTAACTTTGCACTGCCGTTCTTTTACTTGATTTAGCTCACATTCACATTAACCTTAACAGAAGTAAACCATGTGGCTGTTCACCTCCTGTAAAAGATTTATCTCTTCTGGGACAAAACCTTGGAATACCAAAGGAATTGTCCCGCAGTGTTTCTGTTTGACAGTAGAACTGAGAGAGCAGGTTACCTTTCCTGTCAGTTTGTTTCTTTGAAAATTCTTTAAGTGTGTTACTGTGAAGTTGAAACCTAGAGTATTGTTAGTATTGTAACTTCTGTTAGAAACTGAGACAGGGGGTCTGACATTCATACGTTATGATGAAGGCCCGATTTTTGTTATTTGTGTATGCCTGTGTTGCACCTCAGTTAATCAAGAAAAGAAGCTTTAAGGGAAGATTCTGTGAGGACAATACGTGTCCGTGCCTGTGGTGGTGCAGCAGAGCTGCAAGGTGGCCATGTGGTCGCTTGGTGGGGGGTTTGGTTCTCGAGCAGCATTTGCTGTGAAACAGTGCCATTAACGGAGGCACTGCAGCAGGAATGTTTTCAAATGACTTTTGTCTTTTCAGAGGGGGCACATTTGCCTGTTCTTGACTTCTTTAAGCTGCCTTTCAGATCCTGAATGTGAATCCTTGCTGTCATCACCGTGTCAGTTGCTACAGCAAAAGGATGAGAAGGAAATCAGAAGTAGGAAAACAAAAGTCTTTGTGTTTGTTTTTTTTTTCTCCTCCTTCCTCTGAGTTAATAGTGGATGCAGAAGCTGAGGGAAGAGCAGGTAACTATTGTCTGTAGTTATACCCTGTATTATGGGGCTTAACTGCCTACAACAGGGATGTTGTGGGTAAAGGTTGTTCTGCCAGGAAGGGAGAAAACAAAGCCAAAAGCCCTGCAGCGGTGCAGAGCACAGGGTTCGTGAACTCTGCTGGCTATGGCCTGTGATGGGTGCTAATGGCAGCTCTGTGCAGGGCTGTGCATTGCTCTGCACACCATTGTGCAGAACTCTTGGTACAGGCTGTTGGAAGGTCTTCCTGATAAGCCTTTCTTCTGCTTTACTAACAGTCCAAATAAACAATACAGAAGGAGGAAAAAAAAATAACAAATCTAGTGGGACTTTGGCACCAGCTTGCAAAAGAAAAATGTTTTGTTCTTCTCTTACCCAGACCCTCTTATTTGTGTTTTGCAGAGAAGGAAAGTAGAACGTGGCTCTTGCCAGTTTTCCTTTCCTGCTTTGCTCTGTTGGGCGTTGCAGCTGCTGCGGGTACGTTAGGGCTGTCACAAAGAAACCTTGTGGTCCTGAGACAGGTTTTCTGTGAATGTGCTGATGTGTTGTATCTGCTATACAAAAAGCCTGTCTCCAGGGTCCTTTCATTGCATGTCCTTGCTGCATTGCATCCCTCCACGCTGTACATGACATTTCTGGAGTTATGTTTATGGAATGACGCGCGTTTCTCACTGTTGCCGTTGTAAAAGCGCCCCGAAGCCACCCAGACCAACCAGAAACAGCTCACCGGTGGGAAGGGGAGGAAAGCACAATCCCACAGATGTGAGCTTAGAAATACAGCCAGCCCTCTCCTCCTTTCTGCCTCTGTTTTGGGAGGAAATGCAATCGTGATACCTCACGAGCCAGCCTGTCACTCAGCAACCAGCAGGGAAGGCGAGTACCTCACTGACTGTGCCCTGGGTTGGTGTGAGAGTGGCACTGGGTCCTGAAGGCTACTAGTGATGCTGTTCCAAGTGGTGTTTTCTCCTTCCGTCCGATGCTGTTGTAAACATTTCTCCTGTCTCCTGAGGCTGTGGCGGTAGCGGTATCGCCCTACATCGAGCATTGGGTTTGAAACAATCTCAAAATCTGGTCGCACCTCTTTGGAGGTCTTGCTGGAAACATGCAGCTGTGGCAATGCCCAGCTGTGGGTGAAGCAGTGCAGAGCTGGCTGCCCTCCACTCAGAAAGATGGTCAGGCAGGACAGCGACATGGACTTTGTTAGCACGTGCTTTTTCTGGGCTTGGAAGAGCAGATGTTTTCCATTTGAACCAGCAAAGCAAAAAAGCCAAAAGTTCTACAAGTTGCATCAATCCTCAGAAGGAGCCAGGAGCAGTGAGGCAGACCTCGCTGCTCCCTGTGCCCCAACGCCTTGGGTGCATCCCACCCTCAGAACCCACACCAGCACTGAGCCCCCAGCACCTGCTCCTGCCCCTGGGCTGGGAGAGCTGCCTCCATCCCGGCTGGGAACACAACAGCCTTCACTTCGGGTCACCAAAGAGCTGAAATCTTTCTCCTGCGTGTTGAATGTACGGTGTTAAACACGCTCCTATGGAGAGGGATGGATGAGACTGTGATGTGCACAGGAGTGTTCCACTGAAGACTGTCACAACACCGAAGCGCTCTGTGGTGTTCAGCTTTACTTCAGCTCAGCCAAACTGGAGGTGAAACGACTTTAACCCGATTTGCTCTATTTTTTAAAGGAGTTAGATCTACGTTCCCTTTGTAAATGGAAGAGAATATAAATCTTTTTATTAAAAAAAAAAAAGAGAATGTAAAGTTAAAAAAAAATGTATATCTGTATTTTTGGATCACGTAATAGATAATGGATATATTGATATAAATAAAATATTTTTGGGAACAGAGCTGTGCCGGCTGTTGTCGGGGCTGCGCGGGCGGGCGCTAGGACCGCGCGGGGAGTGGGGAGCGCTGAGGCGGCCTCCCGCCGGCAGGGGGCGCTGGTGCGGCGCTGCAGTGTAGAAGGGCCCATTCCGGGACCCCCACAGAGAGGGCTGGGCGTCTCCTGTCAGCCATGGGGGTCTCTATCGCGGCCTCCCGCTCCGTGCGGAGCCCATGGCCCCAGCTGAGGCGGCTGCTGGGCTCCTGGGGACTGCAGAGCCGGGCCCCGGAGCGGAGGAACCGTCCCGGTGCGGCTGGTGGGCCGCGGCTGGGCCCCTGCAGCGCGCTGCACAGCGGGCGGGAGGTGCCGCTGACCTGCGAGCGGTTCGCGCTGCGGCGGCTGCCCTTCAGCCCCCTCAGCCCCGGCGACGTGGCCTTCTTCGAGGGCGTCATGCCGGGGAGAGTTGTCAGCAGCCCGGAGGAGCTGGAGCAGCACAACGTGGACTGGCTGAGGTCGGTGCGAGGTGAGTGGGGCGGTTTGGTGTGGGCTCTGCTGTACCGGGGTGCAGAGCAGCAGCAGCAGCCTCGGGGGTGAACTGACAGACCCCACCGCGTGAGTTTCCCTCGTAGAAAACAGGAGAATTGCTTCGTTTCCCAGGAAAAAGAAAGACTAACTACTTCATTAACTGTTTTCCTGAAACAAATGTGTCTGCTTAACCAAACTTTGATCAAACCTCAGCAAGTGTGTTGTGAGTTATCCATTGCTTTTGCCAGAGATCTCCTAAGAACTGGAAACAGCTCCCATTGCCCTGCTGGCAGCCAAGTTTATGGGCACATAAAAAGTGTTTATGATTTGCTGTGAGAGCCTTATGTTAAGAATGTTTGTTTTAAAAGTCACGAGAGTGACTTCCTCACAGTGGAGGGAGTGTTGCTGTTTCAGACACCGTCACAGAACCATAGGGGCTGGAAGGGATCTCTGCAATCCCCCAGTGCAGCCCCACTGCTACAGCAGCTCCCTGCAGCGGGTTGCACAGGAAAGCATCCAGGTGGGCTTGAGTATCTCCAGAGAAGGAGACTCCACAGCCTCTGGGCAGCCTGTCCCAGTGCTGTCACCCTCAAAGTAAATAAATTCTTCCTCATGTTCATTTGGAACTTTCTATTTTCCACTTTGTGCCTCTTGCCCTTTGTTCTGTCGCTGGGCACCACTGGCCCCATCCCCTTGGCTGACACCCATTTGGTGGTAGGCTCCTTTGCCTCCTAATTCATTCTGGCTCGCCCTGAGCGTCCCTTGCTTGCTTTGCAGGCTGCAGCACGCTGCTGTTGAAGCCACAGACGGCAGCAGAGGTGTCTCGAGTGCTCAGGTAACGTGTGCCTCCCTTACTGGGCTGTGGGGTGAGGAAACTCCGGTTTGGTTGGGAGGGTCACACAGGGGAAGGGAGGTTCAGGCACTAATTGCACGAGCACAGGAACTGCTGAAGCTGGTTTTGTCTTGGCGGTGCACCTTGTGCTTGAGCTCTGGTGGCTTCAGCTCTGCCTTCTGCTCTTTGTGTCCCCGCTGTCCTTGGGCTCCCGCTGTTCCCTCGCACACCCTTTGTTCCAGCTGCACCCAGGCCAGGAGCACTGCCTGCTGTTAATCCAGAGGTGTGCACCTGCTGCTGGGTAGGCAGCATCACTCCTCTTGTCACTGCCTTTTTACTGACAGAAGGGACAAAACCACCCCTTTTCTTTCCTGCTGGAGTAAAAAGAGCAAAGAAATGGCTTTGAGTCTGTTGGTACCGTGAGTTTGGTGTGTTTTGAGATCTGGGGCTGTGCAGGGGGATGTCCCCAAATGCTCATTCTTTTCTCCAGTGCTGGGGTGAGTGGAGTGGGGGAGCTGTGCTTTCTCATGTTTACAATGAAACTGTTCCTTTGTATCAATTTAATCTTTAGGCTAAACACTGCTTAATGGTAAGGAGCATTGAGCACTCTCACAGCAGTGCTCAGTGATGTGGAAGTGAAGCTCTTCTGATCGACCGGGTTGTGGCCTTAAGGGACCTTGAGAATCCTGTTTTCTTCCAGGTACTGCTATGAGAGGAACCTGGCAGTGACCCCCCAGGGGGGAAACACGGGCCTTGTCGGGGGCAGCGTTCCTGTCTTTGATGAAATCATTCTCTCCACTGCTCTCATGAACCAGATCATCAGCTTTGACACGGTGTCTGGTAAGTATTGCAGACATGTGGTGTGCAGAAGCGAGCCCCTGGCTCTCACTTGGCCATTTTCTGGGAGGTGATAGCTGCAGCCCAGCACTATTGTAGGGGGCATCAGAGATTTGTGTCCTCCCAAGTCGTGCTGCTGATGCCATCCTTAGGTGATGACAGTAGCAGATGTAAGAAAACATCCAGTGATAGAAAGAGAGAAGAGAATTATGTGCATCCTGTTAGCTCAGTGAGAAACCCAGCAGATGGAAAGCAACAGGGGTGGAGGTGTGGTGGTGATAACCACGCTAACAGAGGGAAGGGAGCAAAGCTTGCAGGTTGTTTGGGTTTGGAAAGCTAGGAGCCAGGCTGGTGTGAGTATTTCAGTTCTTAAAACATCATGAAAAGGGAAAAGCCAGGCAGAGGTTGACTTAACATCGCTGTGTTCTGCATGTCCAGAGCTATGGATGACCAGATGCTAGGTCAACAGTAAAGCTGTCGTGGTTTTAAGAGGGATAGGACAATGCCCTGTAGCAAGCACAGAACTCTTACAGCTTTAATTGAACCCACAACGTTCTGGAGGAAGAGGTGGTTGCACCTGCTTACGCTTATCCCACCTCTTAAGGAGGCATCAGCTCGTAGCAGGATGTTTCTGTTCCAGGAATCCTCGTGTGCCAAGCTGGCTGCATCTTAGAGAAACTCAACGAGCACTTGGAGGAGCGGGGCTTTATCATGCCGCTGGACCTGGGAGCCAAGGGCAGCTGTCACATCGGCGGTAACGTGGCCACAAACGCCGGAGGCCTGCGGCTCTTGAGATACGGCTCTCTGCGAGGGACTGTGCTGGGGCTGGAAGTGGTAAGGCGAGTACCTGGCAGTTCCCTTCTGTGTTTGCACCTCTCCCTCTTACCTGTTTCCTGCTATTCTGCTCTTGGCTGTCTGTTATGTAGGTAAAAGTTCCTTTCCAGTCTCCCACTCTTAAATGCCTTTTGTGGCTTAAAAAGTGTCTCCATGCACGTAGCAGCTGTTATTGCTACTGAAGTTTCCAGCCTCCTCCCCTGTCCTAACCAACAGAAGTGATATTAGATGGTTTTCTAACCCAGAGGAGTGAAAAGAAGGTAGGGAGATATTTGGAGATCCCAAGTTAACTGCGTCAGTTTGGCTCCTCTGTGGAGTGGTGGGTTTCTGCTAAATCCATCCCACCAGCTGCTCTTTTCGTGGTCACTCACTCAGATTTTAGTAGTGTCATCCACTTTGTGTTAGTTTGCTTGCTGGCTTTGTCCCAGAGTCCTTCCTCTTCCTTAGTGCGCTTCTGCCCTGCAGAGTTGTGTCTGTGGCAGTGATTTGTGAACCTGAAAGGTTCATGGTATGGGAAGCAGAGAGCTATTAGAAAACAAACAGAATAATGGGAGCAGTGGCTGCAAAGAATGGCTCATCTCATCCACCATTGGTAAGGAAAGTGGAGCAAACACGTTCTAATGTTATTTTAGAACATGTGTAAAGAGCACCATTTGGGGAAGAGAAACACAGAGGGGAGGAAGAGTGGAGAGAGCTGGGAATGAGGAGCAGTGGCTGTGGGAGCAGCCTGCAGTTGATGTCTGCTGCTGAAGGCTGGTGGTAGCTCCTCATCAGCTTAGTAATCAACAAGTTTATCACAGCACATTTCTGCATGGGTGCTTTGATGGGTCTCTGTGTTCGCACAGGTGCTGGCAGATGGCACAGTGCTGGACTGCTTGGCATCTCTGCGCAAGGATAACACCGGCTACGATTTGAAGCAGCTTTTCATTGGATCTGAGGGGACCTTGGGAGTCATCACGGCTGTCTCCATACTCTGCCCTCAGAAACCAAAGGCTGTGAACCTGGCATTCCTAGGTAGGAATTACTATTAATAAGTTTCACACCTGAATTCACAGGCTGGAGGGGAAATAGTAATGAAGAGAGGAAAGCACTGCTCAGCCTGCTGACTGAGACTACCAGCCTCAGCATGTTCTGAGAAATGACATGGTGCTGTGTGTTAAAGTGCCCGCACAGATATTTTAGAGCTGTAAATGTGTAAAATACCTGCAAAGCAGGTTGCTCTGCAAGGGAAGGGGAGCCAGGAGTTCAGCAGGTTGAGCGGGACAAGTGTGGTGACAGAGGCAGAGGGCAACCCTGACGTGGTGGTCAAGTCTCTGGTGGCGAGGCAGGGCTGGGAAGTTGAGTCTGCAGGTCAGGGTCTGGGCCAGCAGGTTACCTGACCAGGCACTGCTGCTTAAAAATCACTGCAGAATGAAAGTGGGAGGAGTCCCTGCTGAGGCTTTTTAGCAGAGCTGTTTGGGGGGAGCCTTCACCAAGACTGTTTTTTCTCAAAAAGCTCCAGGGCCAGGCAGAGCTTCTTAGACAACTTGCTTGTAACAGATGTGTCCTTGAAAGCAGGCAGCTGAACTCTTGGGAGGGGATGAGTGGACAAACCTGTGGAATGTGTGCCGTGAACCCAAGAATTTGCCTGAACTCTCACAGTAGCCTTTAAATTCATCTTGGGATGCCTTCTTACCTGTGCTAGAACTGGGGGTGCGGCAGAGGCTTTGCTATGAACTGTCTTAGAATGTGGAAGAGGTCCTTGCCACAGCAGAGACCTCCTGCTGTTCTGCTCTGACGCCTTCACCAGCTCAAAAGAACAGAGGAATTGTTGATGCAAACCCACACAGAGTTCTCACTTCCTACAGATGGGAAGCATCACTTGAAGCACGATAGACTTTTTGTAAAAACACTTTAGAAGATTTTGAAGGGCTGCTTTTTGTTTCTGATCCCTCTTTGTGATCTGTCTGAAGGATGTCAGGATTTCTCTCGGGTTCAGGAAACCTTTACAACCTGCAGAGCCATGCTGGGAGAGATCCTGTCTGCCTACGAGTTCATGGATGACAAGTGCATGGAACTGGTTGAGAAACATCTCAAGCTGTCCAACCCGGTGAGAGGTACCAGAGCTGATAGCTGGCTAGGGGAGGGGTGCAGACAGTGGCATTTGTGCTGCAGAGAGAGGCACTGTGCTGCTCAGGGGTTTTTAGCCCAGTTTTATATCTATGTAACCGAGCCTGTTTGTCCCTCTTAATGTTTGTACCCAGCATTTGATTCCAAACACAATTGGTTCTTAAAGATAGAACTTTTTATTTCTGCTGGTTCCCACAAAACTGCTAGATTTTGAAAAGCAGTGGCTAGGTAGAGGATAGAGCATGGCAGTGAAGTGCCCTCCGGATAGAAGATTGCCCCTTGAGCTGCACTCCTGTTTGGCACCAAAGAATCTGGCCAGTAGAGGGACCTTAAAATGTGCCAAGTTTGGGAAAAGCTCCAGAACGTGCACTGAATTTCTGTGCACTATGCGTGTGCTTATTTTATTCTCCCTCACTTTCAGGCAGCCCTTTTTATGTTTTAATTGAAACTTCAGGCTCCAATTCCACCCACGATGAAGAAAAATTGAACAGCTTCCTAGAACAGGCCATGGCTTCTGGTTTAGTCACTGATGGAACTGTGGCAGTGGATGATAAGAAAATAAAGGCAAGTTTTAATTTCCCCGTGCACAAATCTGCCTGAAGTGATTCTTTCTTGCCAGGAAAGCATTCTCACTATCTCCCATGAGGCAGAGGATACTGAGGGAAATCAGAAGCTGGTGTTACCTGCAAAGAGTTGGCTCTTTTCCCTCTCTGCCACGCAGTACTGAAGATGAGGAACCTGGTTGATGGGGATTCCTCTGATCTTTGTTCCACAGACACTGTGGAGCCTGCGGGAGAGGATCACGGAGGCGCTCACTCACGATGGCTGTGTGTACAAGTACGACATCTCGCTCCCTGTGGGGAAGCTGTATGATCTCGTGGCTGACATGAGAGCTCGCCTGGGCCAGAGTGCCAAAAACGTGGTGGGCTACGGCCACTTGGGTGAGTGCAAGCGCTGGGAAACTGCTCGTTTGTGTCTTTTTGCTCTCTGCTTTCTGTTGAGGTATGTAGGGCATTGAATTGGGCCATCGATGTGAGTAATGTACTTAGACACGTTTGGTAGATAAACGCTTTCCTGTCCAAAGTGATTAGTTGTATTGGAAATCAATTATGTCTGAGCCATTAACTCTCCAAATGAGAGGAGTGCTTAAAAATAGTGCGCAGAAAGGCCGGTACGTTTCTCAGAATGCTTTGAAACTGACTTGATTTTATGTACTGCAGAGACAGGTGGGTCACATAGCAAAGCCGTTCTCCACCACCTCCCCCTGCTAAAAATAAACCACCAAAGCAAACCAAAACCAACAGCAATAAAAAATGCCAGAACACTCCTCAGCACGCTTGATTTGAGACGATTTGAAGGACATGGAAAGACAAGTTTTCATAGTAATGGCCACCCTTGGAGGCTGGTAGTATTGGGGTTGCAGCTGTGTACTGTGAGGATTTGCTGAGATACAGGAAGAGGTTCCAGAGTGAGGATGAGTTTGTTTTGTCTTCTGAATACTCTGTAACCATGTGCTCCATTGAGTATCATCACACACAGGCAGCAAAAGGAGAAAAGAAGTGCTTTGCCTTCTTTGTTTCTGTTGATGCAGTGCCAAAGTGCCCTTAGAGTACTGTGCAAATACAGAAGGCACAGCAATGAAGGGCTGCATTGAAATCTCACCATCATTATGAAATACTGCTGGGGAAGTCCTTGACGGGCCATCTTAGTGCAGGGAGATAATTAGTGCGGCACAGTTGTTTGAATTTGAAAATCATAAAAGTAGGAATTAGAGTGGCTTAACTTGGAACGCTTCCTTAAAAGGTTGTGCTGAAAGCGTGGAGAAACAAAGGTCCTGTTTGAGTCCTTTGTGCACGTAGAGGCCTGATGTTTGTTGAAGGACAGTTCACTTCTTTCTGCAAGGAAGATTTTGGAGAATAACAAAGGCACTGTTGTTTCAGTACTTGGGTGGAACAGTAATGATTCTCCGTTGCAGGGCTACTGAGTTTTTCCTATAGGCCCACCTCTGCAATGTTCTCTTCCAGGAGATGGAAACTTGCACTTGAACATCACGGCGGAGTCCTACAGCCATTCCCTGCTGGGGGCCATTGAGCCGTTTGTGTATGAGTGGACTGCGAGGTACAACGGCAGTATCAGCGCAGAGCACGGGCTGGGCCTCAAGAAAAAGCAGTTCATTCAGTACAGCAAACCCGGCGAGGCAGTGCTCCTCATGCAGCGTTTCAAAGCCATGTTGGACCCCAAAGGGATCCTCAATCCATACAAGACGCTGCCCTCCAGCTCCTGAGAGCAGCGTGCTCTGAGGAGCGAGCGGATGCCATCAAGGGACGGCGCCTCTGGCACACATACTGGTGGGTCATGCAGGCACACGGAATGCTCCTTGGCTCGTTTCCTTAGTGGGATGGAAAAAGCAAAGGAGCGTGCTTCCCATTTCCCAGGGTGTCTGCTCTTTCTGAAGGAGAGCACATTACTGATTTTGACAGTGGATTTTCTATTCAATCTGAACGCTGCAGCCAAGCATACAGGTGTTTTTTTTTGTTTTTTTTTTTTGAAATCTGACCTGCTTGCTTTACTGTGGGTATGAGATCTCAAGTTGGTTTCCACCTTACTCTAGGTAGTACAATGCTTGAAGACTCCTCACATCTCTCAAGCTCTGGTGATCGCTGTTTTCCTTTCTATCATTTGCTACATGCATTCTGCTGTCAAATGGTGAGGGGAAAATGGGAGCAGCAGAGGTCTTTGACTTTTGTTGTATAATATCATTGTTCAGGCAGAAGGGTTGAGGTAAAACCACACAATGGGAAATCAGACCCTGAGATCCTGCAGCAAGCACTGCTTTTTGGAAGCAAGGGACATTTGGGGCTTCATCTTGCCTTTATCTGAAATCACCTGCAGAATAATGACAGTAGAGTCCTTGTTTGTGGAACTGGAGCTGCTTGCCCCTTGCTCATTCGCACACTTGGGTGAGGTTGGTAGGGTGGTGTCAAGGTTTGTGCATGTGGCTAGCATCAGAGCCAGCTGATAGCAGCCAGTGCACAGTGTTTGTGCTGCTTTACAGCACGTGGCCTGTGTGTACACAGGGCTAAACATCAAGGCCTTTCTTTTTTTTTAGGGTTTCAGGTCCCGCCCTGTCCACTATTACTCGCAGCTATAACGGCACTACAGGGATCTTGTTATTTTTTACATACAGACAAAAAACCATCAAAAGCATTACAGTTCTGAGTCCACAGAGCTATGAGGAGGATTTTATCAGTGATGTTTTTGGGACCACAGCAGACCAGGGCTAACCCACGAGACACACACATCCTTCCTGCACCTGATTTCTGTTCCTGAGAACTCAGCTCACGGGCAGCTCTTCCCTGCCCCTGGGTACTGCCCTTAGCCTCATCTTGGACATCACCAATGAAGGTTGTGTTCTGCCATCGTGGGTTGGAACAGGCAGACGGAGCTGTAGCGGACGTTGCTGTTATCTTTGTGGGGAGGACTCGTAGCTGCCTGGCACGTGCTGTTCACATCACTGCACCACAAGGCAGAGGGCAGAAGTGGTGTGACGTAGGAAATGGCCATGAAGGGGCAGAGCTGTGCAGGCTGTGCCACGGGTGGGTCTGCCCCTGGGAGTGTGCTCTGGTTGATGGGGTGCAGTGTGCTGTCCTGTTAGGGGACAAACAGTAAATCAGTAAGTGCAGTAAAAGCTCGTTATCAGGGTTTTTTGTTTTGATTGCTCATATTGCTCTGGATATCTTTGAGCTGTTGTAATTTATGAAATTGTCTTAATGCTGTCTCTTAGAGGACGCTGCTAAAAATAAACACTTGTTCACACTTTGGAGCTCTTAGCGTTATTTTAGAGCTGTACTGAAAGTGACTTTTGATCCTGCTTTTAAAAATACGACAATTCAAAAGGCTTATTTAAAAAAAGAAGCCAGACTTTTATTCTCTGTGGGTTGGGACAGTCTATTTTAGTCTATTTTCCCTTCCTGTTTATTTACAGTTAGCAGGAATTATTGTACTTTGATCAAAATCAGGATGTCTTGGTCTGTGCCTCTTCTGCTGGCCTAGAGAGTTTAAGGATAGATCTGGGGTTGCCAGAATCCTGTTGTGAAAATGTGGCTTTGCTCAAGGAAGCGTGGCTGGAGTCCATCAGTGCTCCCTCAGGTCCTGCAGAGCCCCATGCTGAGATGCCAGGGTCTGGGGCTGGTCACACTTTTGGCTTCCTTTGCTCTTTTGGTCCTGACCAAGCACAGCACAGCTGTGTCACAGCCTGAGAGCTGTGTCCCTCCACCTTGCTGGGACTGACCTGATGGGTAACAGGTAGGAAGCTCTTGTCTCTTCTCTGGGCTATTTGGGGTTTTCCTTCAGGTCCCTTCTTTGTGTTTTCTCTGACAGCCCTGCTTTCCTTGGGATTTTTTGGGCCCCTTCGAGGGATGCTTAAGCTCACTTATGCTCAAAGTAAAATGCACACGTGATCTTGGGAGTGAGGGCCCATCCCTGACCCCTGGACCGAGTTGAAGAGGACTGAGGGAAAGTGGTTCTGCCAGGTGGTGCAGCGCAGTCCTTTGCAGGGGCTCAGGAGGTGGGGTGTGAATCCACCCCCAGCAGAGGAAGGAGCTGATACAGCAGCTCTTCTTTTTCCTGAGCTGTGGGCTCGCACCTGCCCCTTTGCTCCTCCTGCTGTCACCAGAGTCTGTCCTTCCTTGTGTCTGGTTGATGGGCTTTGGGAGTGACACTAGATCAGTTCCTGGAATCTAGGGTCTTGAAGAGGCATAAGGAAGAAGGAAGGTGACTGGAAGGTTAAACAGTGCGTCAGTGGAGGCCAGTTGCCTTTGAGTTTGGCTACAGCAGGATTTATTGCTTCGATCTTCAGCACCTCAGCTGCTTTTTTGGTTTCTGAGGACTCCTTGTATACGGACACAAGCCTGAGGATGTGCTGGGTGATCAGGTCAGGGCAAAGCTTGCCCAGCTCCTCAGGCCTTGGCTGGAGTCCCAGCTGAGAGCTGTTCTTCCTCTGCAGCTTCAGCAGAGGGAACAGAATGTGTTTTGTGTCCTGTTGGTGTCCACGGTGCTGGGTGTGGGTACCTCAGCTTTCCCACTGCTTTGCTCTGATTTATGGGTGCGGTGATATCAGCCAGAGGAGGTGAGGTGCCTCTCACTTGGGGTGTACAAGTGACACAGCAGAGGATGTCACACCACCATCTCAAAGTGAAAACGTTGCTCCTCCTCGCTCGTTTCGATCTAACACGCTTGTCTAAAACCCACGCTCATGTCAGGCTGGGGCTTCCTCAGTGATGCCACCTCCAGGCTGTCCCCAGTGGGCACCAGCGTTGACGCAGGTGCAGGTTAGGAAGGACAGACCAGAGAAGAGAGGGTGCCTGGGGATCTGATCCGGGTAGCACTCGTCAGGAGGGAGATGCCAGCAGCCAGGCTGAGGGAGGGCTCTCCCCAGCACCCCCAGGCAGGTCGGGCTGTGGGCACGCCATCACTTCCTGCTGCTTTGTCTCCCAGCAAGTCCCAGTTTGCTCTCACAGATGGCGAGTGTCGCTGTCTGATGTTTTATTAAGATAAGCAACATTTATACCCTTCCCACCCAGCGAACTAGGCTGGGCTGGATGCAGGCAATGACATCAACGTTAAAATTGACCAAAGTTCTCTTTTGCCTTCATGCACCACATCCACAACAGAGAGATTTCCATGTGTATCAGGACTCAGCTAATCCATTTCCTTTTCCACAGTTGCAGCCTTAGTGAGAGGAGGAGAAAGGTGTGGGGAAGCTTCAGAAGCCAGCACGAGGCCTAGTGGAAGGTGATCTTTTTAATTACTCCGATGTTCATCGTGCTCATTCCCTCAGATGTCTGCATGCCCTCTCACTGGGTCGTGCTGTGTGTCCGTGTGGTCCAGGCTCACCCCTGGGCAGCAGGGAGGGTGAGGGCTGCCTGGACGGGTGCTTTATGCCCCCGAGGAGTTACTACAGGGTAATCCTGTTGGTTCCGGATCCTGCTTGATCCTCCCCAGCTCCCAGGCACTGTCTGTGTTTCCTCAGTTCTGTTGGGATGCCTCCTCCCTCTCTGGGAGATGACAGGAGCCATTGTCATGCACTGCTTGCTCCACAAAGCCACATTGCCACCCCTCTGCTGCGGGCCAGCTGCTAACAAATCAGCGCTTGGGCCTCCGGTGTTTGCTGATGTTCTTAGTGCCAGTCACAGCCGTGTTTGCCCTGATGTCCGTGTCACCCAGCCGTGGCAGTACTCTGTCTTCCTGTGCTTCTGCACAAACATTTCGGTTCAGGCCTGTTCAGTCTTCACTCAGTAATGAATTCATCCAGTTTTAGGGCTTCTGTGACAAACTTCTCCAGCCCAGAGCCAGCCCTGGAGGAGCCCTGACGCAGCCTCTTCTCCAAACCATGGAAATGCAAAGCCAAACCCTTCTTTCCTTGCGGAGGAGCCTCTGCACCATCCCACTCGCATCCTGCACAGTGCTGGCTCCTTGTCCATGTCTCACCCGTCCCACTTGGGCTGGGAACCTCACCAGGAACCTCACGGTACCAGGAGGGATCGTTGCCTTACCCAGTGGCTGCCTTCTCCATCAGCTGCTTTTCAGGAATTTCTGCTCTTCCACAGCACAGCAAATCACACCGTCCACCCAGAGCACCTTTCTTTGGAAGAAAAACATCCTGAAGAGTCCTTGTCTTCTGTTCTTACCCAGACCGTCACCTCTACGAGGCCGCAAGCTGCTGGGTGCAGGATGGTGGCTTCCTCGCAGCACGGCCCTGAGGTCAGGACTCCCAGCTTTGCTGGGTGGGTGCTTGTGACAGAAACATCTCCTGTGTCGATATTTGGGCACACCGTGCCTCTCCCTTCGTTCCCCAGGAGTTGATCTTCTTCTTCAGCCTCTGGACACCATTCTGGGACCATCTTCGTCTTTGCATGTTCTGTACCCAAAGCTAGGCTGGGCAGCTTTGAAGTAGCCTGAAGATGATGCCAGCCCATTCCAGCAGCAGTAACCCCGGAGTTAAAACAGTTCCTCAATCTCTCCTGGCAGTGATTTGAAACAGGGTGTTCCTAGATGGCCTTGTGCTCCTTCAAAGTTCATCTCGAGGGGCTGAAACTCCGTCATCAGGCTCAGGTGCATCCTGGCAGCCTTGGCACAGTTTGCTCATGGCGTCCCCGGAGCCAGGCACAGGTCTGGGCCCGGGGAGGGTGCAGCCACCCGGAGCCTGGAATTGCTGTAGTTAAGAGGGGTTGAGCAGAGTGAAGGATGCCACTCCCAGCACACGAGGCAGCAGGTGAGATACACCCAGCCCCTGCTCTTTGTGTGTCAGATGATGAGAAAATAGGGAGAGTCTGCAGCAGGAGATGGGCAGGGTTTCCCTCCTGCCAGGTTGAGCTGATAGAGCCGTTCTTTCTGGATCAGGCTGTCGATGCTCTCTGCCTGTTTCCTACTCCGATCTTTTTATTTTTTCCCACAAACCACTGAGCAGAAGAGCACAAAATGCAGGCTTTCCACGTGAACATTTTGGGAAGTGGAACTTCCCGTACTGCTTTTTTTCAGTGACCTACGGGCAGAGCACGAGGGAGGGCATCAGGGCTGGCAGATCACCTGGTGCTGGGGCCAGGAGAGTTTTGGCACTTAAATTCAGCCATCATCACTGCACACCGAGATCCGTGGGCTGTGTGACCTTCCCCATCTCAGCTAAGGAAGAGGGGGGAGGCAATATCCTGGTGTTACACAGCAATATCTTCCCTGGACCATGACCTCCAGGACGAGCCTTCTGTTCACCTTCTCCGTGCTGCTTCCCAGGTCTGGTTTGCTGCCGTATATAGGAGGGAGGGAGGACGTGTCCCTATCTGCACGCGCATTTTTTCACGAGGAATCATCACACAATTATCTTGTCCAAAATTCTGCTTGTTTCTAGGACAGCCTTCAACGCTGGAAGGATGGAAGGATGGGTCTGGGGGTGCTCAAGGCTTTGTTGCTGTGGTCTCCAGGCATGGTGGGGAAGCACATGGCTCTCTCCTCCCCAAGCAGATGCAGGGAGCAGAGGATGGAGCTCGTGCAGCATCCTGCCCCAGCTCGTCTTGTGCCACCTGGCTGCCCTTCATCACGTCCAGGCTTAAAGCACCCCAGTCCCAAACGAAGCATTTCCCCTTGGCAACGTATTTTCTGCGTAACCCAACCCGAACAGGTGAGAAGGTTCTTGTACAACCTCCCAGGAGAGAGCAATGAATCGGTTGTAAAAGTGGGGGAAAAAAAATGGTCTTCAGTGACTCATGGGCTCTACCAGCTCCTGAGCGAGATAGCACAGAGCTCATGTGCTGGCTGTAACAGGAGAGAGAAGTCCATTGGGTGGTGGCCTGCTGCCAGCAGCAGCTGGCACCCTGTAAAGAACAACCCCAGAACTTCTTCATAAAACAGCGCGTTGGCTCACATTCTACCACGAAACTCAAGGAAAGAAACCTTATACCCTGCTGATCTCCGAATCTGGGTAGGAGCTGGGCTTGGGGCTAGCTGTGATTTTAACAGAAAATCAAAACACAAACAGTGTGTTTGGGCACTGCTGATGTAACCACCTGGATGACAGAGGGCAGGACGCTGTTGGTGGGGCCACCAGCACGCAGCAATGGGAACGGTGGCACCATGGGTGGGGAGGGCGAGGGGAGCGAGCCCTGAGCTGCATGGGAGTGGCACAGCCGAAGAGCCTCGAGGCAACAGCTTGCTGCCCTATTCCAGGCTGGGAGATACGCATCGGCGTTTTATTGCCCAAATTAGGCACGCACCAGCTACATCCCACGAGCAGCAATTGCTCTGCTGAGGCTGGGGCCTGGCGGTCACAGCAGCGCGCGTTTGTGCAGAGAACTGGGGGACGGGATCGGGCACCCTGCTTCTCCCCTCCCTGCCGTCCTGCGGACACCCCTCGGTGCAAGGGGATGATGCCAGGGCAGGCAGCAGGAATGC
Source organism: Penelope pileata (assembly GCA_013396635.1). Classification (NCBI taxonomy): domain Eukaryota; kingdom Metazoa; phylum Chordata; class Aves; order Galliformes; family Cracidae; genus Penelope; species Penelope pileata. The sequence goes on from WBMW01000009.1 coordinate 486,836, forward strand.
AGCAAACAGGATAATTGCAGCAGCGTGAGGCACCACGGGACCCGTTCCTGCCCCAGTTACTCCCGTGCAGATCTGCAGGAGCGGCCGGAGGCAGCCCCTCTGCCTCCCCCCAGCAGAACCCCAATGTGGGGAGCGGGGAGGTGGCCCCCACCTGCAGGATGGGTCCTGCTGTCCCTGGGAAGCCCAGTTTGTGACGTGCTGGTGTACAGGAGCCTTGGTGGCCTCCCGGATTTGTGTGCAACACAAGTCGCAGTGACCATTACTAACAGGGAGGCAATCTGTTGGCCAGCCATCAGACAGGGCTCAGCTGCTGGGGATGGAGAAGACTTTTCTCCCAGTGCTTTGATACAGCCAAGGGTCGGGGCTCTTCACCTCCAGTTGCAATAATTGGATTTTCGCGGGGAAAGAGTTTGAGTGATTTGTGCTAGCGGTGCTCCCTAAAATGAAGGGGAACTCCCAATAGCTGGACACCATTCCCGTCCCTGATTTCTTATTGCCAAACATATCTGGAAGAGAAGTAGACCCAAAGCACCAAGCAGGAACCAGAGGAAAGGCACAGTGGGCACTGGCACAGCTCCCGGAGGAGTGCAGGAAGGGGACGGGGATGCCCTGTGCCAGCCCCCAGCCCGGCATCGTGCCTGCACCCCCTGCACCTCCCCCTGCAGCCAGGCACCTCGTGTTGGCTTCCCCCACCCCTTGTTCTCGAGGGAAAATCTCAGCAAATCCCTTCTTCCCATCTCCTGGGGCAGCCCCGCAGAGGCTGTGCCCGCGTAAACGCGATGCCATGCCAGAACTGCTCATGGCTTATTAATTAACTCCCGCCCACCCCTGGGCACACCTAGCCACTCCTTGTCCTCACCTATCCCGGCCATTTATAGCAGAGACAGGATGCTAGAAATAGAGGCACTCACACCAAGAGCTCTGGGAGACTGTAAGCAAAAGGCGTCTTGGAGCTGATGTGCAGAGCCCAGCCCGCAGCAGCATGAAAACCCTCGGGTGTGCTTCCAGGTAAGGGAGAGGGGGGGAACGGTGCGGGCGCTGAATTAAAACGTGACCTGTAGGAAGGTCTGATTCAGATGGCTTAGGTAATCCGTGCAAGCGCTTAATCACCTATAGTTAGTGACAGTCTGCTCCAGGGTAGGGATTAATTTTGCTGTGTGTGTCTTCCCGTATCCCCCCCAGTCTTTTAATTTGAAAGAGCCTCGTTCTGTCGACACGGATCCGTAGAGCTCTGTTATTCCCAGCGTGATCCAAGCAAACAAGGTGCTCGGCCCACCTTGGCCGTGGGCTGCACTCCCAAGCGCTGTGCTTGTTGGAAGGACGCGTCCTTTGGCTCCATGTGCTTTGGTGCAGCTCCAAGGTGGGTCCTCCGAGCGCTCCCATGTTGGTTGCATGCCCTGCGTGCTCGGGTGAGGCCCATTCGAGGGATGGATTCATGGGGAAAGAGCTTGGTGGGGGCTTGGTGGCCACCCCTTGGTAGCGAGGGGTGCTCCATGGCTCTCGGCTGCATGGGGCTCCCCAGGTGCAATGCTGTCACGCTCAGCAGGATGGAACCCTGCAGCCATGGCTCTGTGTGCCGTGCCCAGTGTGCTCCCGTTGATACAGCGGAGAGTTATGAAATACTTCTGCATGCAGCTTTAACTGCTCCGTGCTCCGCAACGCTGCCTGCTCGCGCTGCTCACCGCGGGCGAATACGGCAGAACAGCTCTCAAACAAGTGGGACCTGTCTTGCTTGGAGAGATTAGCAGGTATTTTAGTCAATGCTGTTGGCCCAGCGCATTCGGTTTTAGAAATTACTTGGTCAGAGAAGTGCAGTCTCATGACAAAGTGCCACGTTATGGCATGCTCGGGGCGAGCAGCTGCTCCTTCATCACTTCTGCTTGGGGACGGGCACCCCCAGCTGCAAAGAGCCTGCTCAGCCTGCCTTCCTGCTGTATGTGGTCATCTTTACGGCCATCTTTATGGCTCATATTACACCTGACTCATTTTCAGGAAGTTTTATTTATGCATGCATTGGTTCAGAAGTGTTGTTGAACCTTGAGTGCAGCTCATCCTGCTTTCCACGCCGGGGGCAGCACCCGAGCAAACCCAGAGCCCTACGGCACACACTGAGCTCTGCAGAAAGGATGCAGAAGAAGGATGCAGCCCGACTGGTGTAGGGAAGACTTGCAGGCAGGCAGGGGACACATCATGGAACACCACCACAGCAGCAGCTTCACCTTAAGTGAAAGGCTGAGGGAGGTGCATTCAGCAGGTGCAGGGATGCATTCAGCAGATGGAAGCCCGCTGGGCTCTCTGCCTTTCTCCCCCAGTCTCAACTCTACTTGTACAGCAACCAAAGGAAGGGGTTTCTCACCCCTGGCAACAAAAAGTGAAGCCATACCGATGGAAGAGCTGCCTGTGCCTTGATGTTCTTCATGCAGAAGCTGTGCTTCAGTTTCCCACCGGAGCTTGGTGCTCCCCGGGCTTTGGGAAGTGCTCTGCAGCTCGAGGGTTCCCCTTGCAGGAAGTAGAACGCTCTCAAGCAGAGCAAAGCTCAGAGCAGAACTGTGTTTTTGGTGGAGCAAAGCCAGCCCACTTCCTGCTGTGCCACCACCCAGGCGCTGTGCAGTGCTGCGGTATCACAGCCTGCATCCCAGCTCCGCTGCTTGCGTTCGTTTTATGGCACTGCCGTTGTCAGGCAGCAGGTTCCGATTGCTGTATTTGTATGTGCAGCTCCTAATTTTCTGCTGGACTTTGCTCCCTCCAGTGTTCCGTTGTCACACCTGCCTGTTGCTGCCCTGGTTAGGGCCACCAGGAGCCTGTGAGATGACAGGGACACGCAGGGTTTGGCCAGCTCGCTGTCCTGTATGGCACAGTTTGCCCCTTCTTCATGGGTTTCCTGCAAACCCACAGCTGCTTTTTTGATCTCAGAGCTGTACATGGAGCTGAATTACACTAAATTAACAACAGCTCTGACACAGGCAGAGGGTTTCAGGCAAAACACACAACAAGGGACGCATTTGGAGAGATTTTGGAGAAACTGTCCTCATTTCTGCCTTTCCAATGTCCGCCTTTCTTTCTGACACGACAATGGTCGTATGGCATTGGGGTGTCCCCGGTGCTGTTTCCTGTGACGGAGAGCATTTCCAGGAAAAGGCGAGTATTCGGGATTGCCTTCTGCCCACCCATACGTGTGCCCATGGGAGATGAGCTGGGGCAGTGCCAGCCTCCAGTTGGCTGCAGAGAGTGGGAACCACCATGACCGTGATGGCCCCATCCTGCAAACAGAACTATATCATCCCAAAACCTAAAGCCCAAGCCAGATCCACTGCATTTTGGAAACCGTGTCTGAAAATGTTGGATTCTCAATGAGCTAAGAAAGTGTTTAAGATCAGAGAAGCCAGGTTTGGTGGACGTCAAACCTTCCAAAGAGCCTACCCATGTCCTGGTTAGAATGAACTGGTGATGATACCTGGTGGTTGCCTAATTAGCACTAATTAGACTCACCTTCATTCTCCAGGCAAAGCACTGGTGGATGTTGTGCCTCATCTGCCTCAGAGCCCGGGGAATGTAAAGTTTGGCCAAGGGGAGAAAATATGATGACAGCACGAGGGAGATGTGGGTGAGGCCAAGCATGAGAGCCTGAGGCCGAGGGGAAGAGTCACCTGTTTTGAAAAGCAGAGAGCAATTAGCCTGATAGAGGCACTGCTCTGTCACTGGTTCGTTTTCCATGTTGAAAAATCCCAGTCATCTTGAAAGAAAAACCAGTTGTAGTTTTTCTTCTTGATCCCCACCTTCAGGAGTGATGTCATTAGAAGGCGCACTCGGATTTCTCACCCAGGAAATCCCCACAACTCCTGCGAGGGACTCGTTTCCTAGCTGGAAATGCTTCTTGATGCTTGAGAAGAAACTCTAAGCAGACAAACTCCAGGGCCTCAGAAAGCCAAAAAAGCACTTTGTGTGAGCCAAAATTAGGGAGTGAGAGTAAAATAACAATTTGGCATCGTCCTGCCTCAAATCGCAGAGCCACTGGCACAGCTGGTGGCTGGCACCACAAGGAAACTCTGGTCCCAGTGGCAGCAGCCATGAGGGCAGCCCGCAGAGTTTAGTGCTTTGCATTTGGGGCGGGATCATTTTCTGCTAGATAAAGTTCTCTGAAATTCTGCTGTCTTTCCAGGCATATCAAAAGCCTCCTCTTTATCAACCTGTTCCTGGGACTCGTCTTCCTGATGGGATTCTTCCACGCGAATAACAGGAATCCCCTGTAAGTGTAGCAGGAGCAAGAGCAGCCAGTTGCTTGACTTGAGTTAGCTCTCTTGATTTAGGCTAACGCTGGAAGGGCAGCAGCCCAGAATTGGGTCCTAGATCCGCACTTGGGCATGCAAGTGATCAAATGAGCCAAACTGCAAAGAAAAGGGGGATGGAGCTGAAGCCTTTGGGCCCTGCCTGGCAAGCGAGGAGCTGGAGAAGCAGAGAACTGTCCAACAGCCATGCCTAAGGGACGGGGCTTCTTCAGGCCGGTGCCTTGCTCCAGCTGCTGGTGCAGGACCAGGAGAAGCTGCTTGTGTTTGGCTCCTGAAGCTTTGCTGCTGTGACAGTCAAAGAGCTAACCAAGCCGAGCTTTGCCAGGCCTGAGAGATGGGGACGGCTCTGGAGGAGCTGTTTTCCCTATGTGTTGCCTTCCTGCAGATCCTGGAAGAGCGACACAGAGCAGCTGGCGTCCCCCACGCCCTGCCACGCCAAGACCAACATCATGTTCCTCAAGACCCACAAGACGGCCAGCAGCACCATCCTCAACATCCTGTTCCGGTTCACCGAGAAGTACAGCCTCACCATCGCCCTCCCAGCTGGCCAGCTCTTCCACCTGGGCTACCCGGAGAGGTTCGTCACCAATTTTGTGGAGAATTTTCAAACCCACAGGCAAAACTACAACATCATGTGCAACCACTTGCGGTTTAACCCCTCTGAGGTAAGAGCCGCGGCACCTGTGGGGAAACCTGGTTGGACAAGCAGGGACGCTGGCCTAACAGCCCCTCTTCTTCTCCCTCACACACAGGTGCACAAGGTGATGGCAAAGAACACCTTCTACTTCTCCATCCTGAGGAACCCCATTGCTCTGCTGGAGTCCTCCTACGTCTACTACAAGAACGTGGCCCCTGCCTTCAGTAGGTCCAAGGATGTGAATGAGTACCTGGCGTCACCCCTGAAATATTACCGTAAGGAGGATTACTGGAAAAACATCTACGCCAAGAACAACATGTGGTTTGACTTTGGCTACGATAACAACGCAGAGGACAACGAAAATTACATCCAGGCCATCTTGGAGGAGACCGAAGAAAATTTCGACCTGATCTTGATAGCAGACTACTTCGATGAGTCCATGATCCTCCTGAAGCACACTTTGTGCTGGGATTTAGATGATGTGATTTACTTCAAGCTCAACTCCAGAAGCAACGAGACTGTCCAGGCCCTGACTCCAGAAAGCAAGGAGAGGATAAAAACGTGGTGCTCGCTGGACTGGAAGCTCTACCTGCACTTCAACCAGAGCTTCTGGAGGAGGATTGAGGAGACCATAGGGCTTGAGGAGCTGGAGAAGGAGGTCAATGACCTGCGAGTGAGGCAGAAGGACCTCATGGAGACCTGCCTCCTGGACCAGGAGGCCGTGGTGAGGACTCACATCAAGGACAAGGTGCTCTTGCCTTTTCAGTCAGGGTCTGCAGATATCCTTGGTTACAACCTCAGGCCAGATTTAGACAACGAGACTCTGAGAAACTGCCAGAAAATGGTTATACCAGAGCTCCAGTACACGTCCTACCTCTACGCCCACCAGCACCCAGACAAGAAGAGGAAGGCCATGGCCTTTCCCACGCTGTGGAGCAGCCCCCAGAAGGCGCAGATCCCAAAACGCGGCTAGAGCGTCCCATTGCTGCCGCCCTTTGCATCGCCCGGGTTTGGCGATGAGACTCTTGCACACGATGGGGAGGCTGGGGGCTGGGGGTCATTGCAGGGCTACCTCCGCACTCTGGCTTTCGTTCTGTGAAAAAAAAATCTTTTATTTCTTTACATTTACTGCCTCTTTCCTTAGGCGGGTGCCACCTCTTGTGAGTGCACCTTGTTGGGCACTGAGGTTGCAGCCACCCCGTGCTTGCCGTCCACCTTCCAGACCTGCTGAGATTGCGGTGGGTCCCAAAACACCTCCGGGCAAGGACTCAGCCATGGCTGGGAAATGCTCGAGTCTGTGACGCTGCTGTCACATGCAGGGGACAGCCCAGTGCTCCTGGGTGCTGGTAGGCTCTCAGACTTTCTTTCCACTTAAACATTAATCACGAGCTTAATCATTTTGTTTGCGTTTGACCTTTTTTAATAGAGGTCATTACTCCCAGCCTGGCTAAAGCTTACCAGAGCAAGTCCTGGTTTTCCGCTTTCAGGAGCCAAAAAGAGGGGGAATAAGGGCAGGAGCGTACCAAGGGAACGCAGCACATGAAGGAGCAGGTGCACAGGAGAGAAATGAGGTCTCCAGGCCAGCAGCATTGGTGCTTTAGCATCAGCAGAGGCTGTGCCACGTTCTGGTGCTCCCATGGCCAAACTCTCCAACACCAATTAGGAGAGGGATCTGGGGAGGCACGGCCACTGCTGGCTTTGGGCATCCCCTCGTGATGGAGGGAGCGGATCAAACTGTCCTGGGACTTGTGCACGCAGCCAGCCCATGGGGAGCACGGCCACGCCGAACCCTCCTGAGGAGTGACGGCTTTGGCGTCATCGCCATTAATGATTGCTGTTGTGCCGTGTTGGCCTTGGCACAGGTTTCTGGAGCCCGTTGCCAGTTTCTACCATGCCTGCCTCCACCTATGGTGCAGGATTTCAATGTTTAACCAAGGTCCTCTCCCTCCATGCAGGTCAGAGGTAAGGGATGTGCATGGGGAAGGTTTTAGGACGGCAGCAGCACAATGTGCAATTTATTCTGTGCTGTCTCACACAGGTAGGCAAGGCATCGAGCTGCCAGGTGCTGGGGGGCCACGATGGCCTCAAGGCCAGTTTAGTGTCTGGAGCAGCTCCTCAGGGCACAGCAGGCAGCAGAGGGGATGTCATCGTGCAGCTGTGGCCAGAGGAACGTTCCTGGGTGGTGGGGAAACCCAGTGGCCCCAAAGCCAGTGGCAGAAAGATGTTCCCTGCAGTGTCGATCCCATGGCTACAGCCCTGCTGCAACGTGAGGTTTGGAGCAAGACCCTGGCAGCGTTAATCCTGAGCAGTGCAGCCTCTGCCTTACACCCCTGCAATGTAGGGCAGGAATAACGCAGCGCTTAATGGCACCACCACGGTTTCCTGCTCCAGCCACCCCAGAAGCATTCATCAGACTGAAGCAGATCTGCAGCTGGACAGTGCGGAGGAGCCAGCAGACACCCAGGGGCCCCCATGCCGCTCCCCAGGTGGCAGGAGGGAAACTGAGGCAGGCGGCACCTCCTCCCTTGGCATCCCCTCCCCATGGCCCCGAGCGCGGCAGACACACAGAGGGGCCCCGCCTGATAATGGTGCTTTTGTGCTGCTGCTGACTCAGGGCTTCTGGCCGGCCGCGGGAGCCCCGTGACCCATCGGTGGGGGACACTGCGAGGGGGACACAGCCAGCAGCAGGGGACGGGGCTCTGTGGGCAGAGCGGGACTGGGTGAGTGCCTGCACTTTCTCCACGGGGCATTGGGGACAGCTCATGGGCAGAATGCAGGGGAATGCTGACAGCATGGGGCAGGCTGCAGCCCCCAGCCCTGTGGGAATGCAGCGGAGGAACAGGAGATGCTGACGGATCCCAGGGGTGCTCATGGGGACAGCTCACCCCGTGGCACTGGGGACAGCACTGGGTTTGCCAGAACTCCTCCAACAAGCAGCACAGAGAGCAGCTTTTCCTTTTCTTTCAGCAGCACCGTCTCCCCCATCCCCTCTCCCCAGACCCCACCTCGGTGTGGGCCGCACCTTTCTCTCCCGCAGGCACCATGGGCTCCCAGCACTTCCCAGCCCGGACCGTGCTCTTCGAGAAGGAGTCCACCGGTGTCACGTACCGTGTGCCGGCCCTGCTCTACCTGCCCTGCGTGGCCAAGCTGCTGGCTTTCGCCGAGGAGCGGCTGAGCGCCGACGATGCCCACGCCAACGTGCTGGTGCTGCGCCGTGGCACTGTCTATGGCAGCTACGTGGAGGTGGGACGGGGCCATGGGGAGGGAGCCACGGCCCTGCGGGGGGAGAGGGGCTCACCGCTCGCTCCCCGGGCAGTGGGAAGACATGCGGGTGCTGGAGACGGCAGCACTGCAGCATCACCGGTCCATGAACCCCTGCCCGCTCTACGACGAGTTCACGGGCACGCTCTTCCTCTTCTTCATCACGGTGCTGGGCAGGACGCCCGAAGCCTTCCAGATCGTCACCGGACAGAATGTCACCCGCCTCTGCTGTGTCACCAGCGTTGACCAGGGCCTGAGCTGGAGCAAGGCCACGGACCTGACCCAGCAGGTCATCGGCATGGCCATCAAAGGTAGCAAGTGCGGGGCGGCCGGCGGTGGCCTGGGGCTGTGGCCTGGTGCCATGGGGCTGGGGTCCAGTGAACATCCAAGGGGTGAGGGGGGAGAGGACGGGGGAGAGAGCAGCCGTGTGGCTCACAATGGAAGGGGCCACTGGTCACACTCGTCCCCCTGTCCCCAGAGTGGGCCACCTTCGCGCTAGGCCCCGGGCATGGGATCCAGCTGCGCTCGGGCCGGCTGCTGGTGCCCGCCTACAGCTACCACATTGACTGCAAGGAGTGCTTCGGGCAGCTCTGCAAGACCACCCCGCACTCCTTCGCCTTCTACAGCGATGATCACGGCCGGGCCTGGCGCTTCGGGGAGTTCATCCCCAACCTGCAGACGGGCGAGTGCCAGCTGGTCTCGGTGGACGAGGAGGATGGCTCCAACGTCCTGTACTGCAACGCCCGCAGCCCCCTGGGCTTCCGCGTGCAGGCGCTGAGCACCGACGACGGGGCCGTCTTCCACAGGGGACAGCTGGTCCCGCGGCTGGTTGAGCCCCCCCATGGCTGCCATGGCAGTGTCATTGGCTTCCCCGCGCCTTTCGTGTACAGCCCACAGCCCCGTTCGTCTCCACAGGCGCTCCCCAACATGGCCGCCAGCAGTAAGCTGTGCCGTCCTTCACCAGGGCCTCACAGCTGGGCCTCGCTCCAAGAGGACCCCAAAGCCACCTCTGGGCCTTTCTTCCAAGCGCCAACGTGGGTGCTCTACTCCCACCCCACCAGCTCCATGTCACGGGTCAACATGGGGGTTCACCTCAGCACCTTCCCCAGGGACGCGGACAGCTGGACCGAGCCCTGGGTCATCTATGAGGGCCCGAGTGCTTACTCAGACCTGGCCTACATGGAGCTGCCCCACAGCCAATTCCCTGTCTCTGGTGGCCCGGCCATTGCTTTCGCCTGCCTGTACGAGAACGGGAAGCGCTCGCCCTACGAGCAGATCTCCTTCAGCATGTTCACACTGCACGACGTGCTCCAGAACATCCCCCTGACGGCCGCCGTGCCACGCAGGAAGCGGAGGTGGAGGAGCTGCTGCGTCTCCTAAAGTCACTCACAGTGTCACCAGGCACGGGCCGGCCAGGGGCAGATGGGGACGGCCACCACCTGTGGCCAGGCTGGGGCTGGAGGCACCCAGAGACAGCTCAGCACAAGCCCCATGGCACAGCAAGCTGTGCTGATGTACACCAGGTCAGGGTCTGGGAGCTTCTGTGGTCCCCTGGGCCAGACCATGCTGAGGGCTGCTGTCCCAAAACAGGGTTTTATCTCATTTTTATTGCTATTTTTTAATTAGACAGGTGATTGGGCTTGGAGGCTCATGCTGATATTACTGTGTCATCCCCATTCTCAGCTGTTATTCCTTGCAGCCTTGCACCTCCCTTCCTCCACCCAGAATCCTTCCCAATAAATGACCGGTCCCTAATGCTGCTCTCCCTGCTGCTTCCAGCCCCACACCCCCACGGCGTGCTGGAGACAGTGCCTCACCAGCCCCCAGGAACCCTGCCAGCGAGCAGGCTTCACACCCAGACCCATGGCACCAACAGAAAAACTTCAACTCACTTGAGGGAAGCAGCTCATTGCCTTGCTGAGCCCTCAGCCAGAGATTTGTGAAATCAACAACCGTGCAGATAGGGCACCGAGGGCAAGGTTTAGCACGGTGGTGGTGGGTGATGTTTGTGCTTGGTGATGCAAGAGGTCATATTTCCAACCGTAATGATTCTATGAAATACATATTGAGGGGCACCACTCCCTCAGCCTGGGGCTGCCCCAAGCCATGGGGAGGCTCCTGGTACATGGTGCCACAGGCTCTCCTCCCATAGTCACGTTTGTTTATATTCAGTTTTATTACTTCCTTTCAAGCCAATTCCTCTTATCCGTATTCTCTCTTCAGTCTCTCTTATCAGTCACTCTTCAGGCCTCTTATCAGTCCTGGTTATTGGATAATCTGGCTTACAGCTCTTCCGAGCTACCATGGTCATTACCGACATCCTTTCAACCAGATCAGTTTGGCAACAAACATCCTCTGAGCACAGGCACCTTCATGCTGTCCCTTCCCACGATCCTTGCGTTGGGCAGAGACAAGGGACACTCCTCTGCAGGAGCCACTCCATCCTTCCCACAGCCCTCATCCCTCCAGCGTGCAGGAGGAGCCCAGTCTGCCAGCCCAGCCCGACATTCACTGTGTATGGAAGAGTAAGCGTGAATTTGGGGGGCTACACCCCACCTCCAGCACCGACTCCTCCAGCACGGCTCCATCCACAGCCCCCAACAGCCCTTTGACCAAGCTGGGAGCCAGAGCCTGGCTCCTCAGAGCTCCTTCCCTGCCCCACCCTGAGCTGTCCCGTGCAGGAGACACCACCAACTCAAGGCTGATTAAAAAAATAAATTAGGCTTCTATTTCTTCTATGTACAAACATGGCTCAGGTGTGTCACATGAATGGAAGACGCAAGGTGAGGAGGAGCCACCTCTCCTCCTTGGTCCCGAGGCTGCAGCCAGGCCTGCACGGCATCGTGCTCAGGCCGGGTGCACGGGGTGGCCCTGCTTCTTCTCCTCACAGAAGCCGCAGAGGCAGCCAACGCAGCCATTGAGGATCTGGAGGAAGGCCAGCACCATCTCAATAGCACTGACCAGCAGCAAGACGGAGAAGAGAGTGATGTGCCAGGTCACAATGCCCACTGGCTCCAGGCAGATGCCCCACGTGCTTGGCTTGTACAGGAAAGAGTCCACCAGTGACAGCTCCCTGTGCCATGGGAGGGAGAGGATGAGCCACACACGGCCTTCCTCCCCGCTGTCCTCCTTTCACTGCCCATGGCATGAGAGCCCCATACCTGCTGTCAGGCCCCTGGCTCGAGAAGGGGTAGCCCCAGCTAAGGTCAGGACTGGACTTGACACTGTAGCGGCAGACGGGGCCATTGGTCAGGCCCACCCCTGACAGGATGAAGCAGGCGATGGAGCCCAGGAAAGCCAGCTTGGAGAGGATGGCGGAGTGGAAGGCCTGTGGAGAGTAGGAGGCTTGGAGTTGGGCAGAAGCAGGCAGGAGGAACCCATGCTGGTGCCCTGTCCTCCAGGGAGCTGGGCAACATCTCAGCACAGGGCCATGGTTGAGGGCACATCATGCAAAGGCCTGCCATGAAACCACAGGACACCATGCAATGGTGTCACCATGGTGGCACCATGCAATGTCCCACCACATGACCAGTGGCACCATGCAATGTCCCACCACAGGGCCACGGGAGAGGTGGCACCATGCAATGTCCCACCACATGACCACTGGCACAATGCAATTTCCCACCAGAGGGCTATGGGAGAGGAGGAACCACGCAATGTCCCACCACATGACCAGTGGCACCATGCAATGTCTCACTACATGCCCATAAGAGAGGTGGCACCCTGAAGACATCCCACCATGGGGTCACCACACAATGTCCCACCATGTGACCACAGGAGAGGGGACAAGCCATGTCCCACCACTGGGCAATTGTTGAGGGGACACCATGCAATGTCCTATCATAGGGGCACAGGTGAGGTGGCACCAAGCAACGTTCCAGACCAAGGGAGAGGGAGCACCGTACAGTACCCTACCACACACCCCCAGGAGAGGGGATGTCCCACCACATCCCACCCCACACCGCGTGGCACAACTCTGTCACCTCCACATTGCCTTACATCGCGACGGGTGGCACAGTCGGAGCAGCAGGCGCATCGCCACCCCACTGCCGTGATGTGGGCCGCTGACAGTATCACCTGAGGGAAGGAGAAAGCAGCTCGTTGGGACAAAGGGGGCCACCCAAGCCCACCCTTCGTCCTCACGCGGTGCATGCTGAAGGAGGACGCTGTGTGAGACAGTACTCACCATGATGCCGCCTCCCCAGATGCCCGGCCCGATCTTGGCCTGGATGTTGATGTGTCCATCCAGCAGGTACTGCCAGGCCCCGCCAGGGAAGAGCAGCAGGACGTTGGCCACCAGGGAGAGCACGCCCAGCACCAGCAGGCAGGGGCCCACGATGCGGCTGCACCTCCCCACGCACATGGCCTGCCTGCACGGGACAGCGAGGAGGAGGAGGAGAGGATGAGGCTTTATGCAAAGATTGATAAAAGAAAAAGGAGATTGTGGGGAAGACAGCATATAATTACATTTGATATTAATACCAATCAATACCAGCAGCCCTGGGCAAGAAGCTCAGCTCCACTGCCATTTTGTCAAGTTCTCAGTGCACCTGGCTGGCTCCAGGTGACACCTGGTCTAAACCCTGCCCTCCCTCCTCTGCACCCCCAACATGAGGATGTCCTGTTTTGGGTCCCTGCACTGAGCCTCAGAGTTAACCCCACAAGCAGGTTTGTTTCCCAGAACTTCAGGCAGAGAGGTAAGGGGAAAAGCCAGGTTTCTTCCACCTTGCATACATGGCATTAGCTTTTGCCTCGGATCTCCCTGTTTTTATGCATTCTCCTTTCCCGGTGGCTTGCAACCTATTTTGCATAAATTCCATGAGCCCAGTCACTTCTCTAGTTTATTTCAGGCTTGCTCCGGCTTTGCAGAAGCAACGCCCATGGGGCCTCGTGTGGTTATTTCCACAGGAAGAGCTGTGTCAGCCCCACTCGAACAGAGCTGCAAGCCCCGAGGGGATAGCACTGCTGCTGCCAGCCGGGAGCTCCAGGGCAGACCACTAGCTCTGCTGCTGATACAGCCAAAGCAGCTTTACCTCCTTCCCACCTTTATAATGAACCCAGGACTCTTGCCCTTGCTGTTGTTACCCGAGAGCCAGGAGAGTCCAGCACTGGAGTCCCACCACCTTGCTTTGGGCCTTCCAGAGGAGCCCTTCCTTCCTTGGAGCTCACTGGGGCTCACTGGGTGGGCTGCTCCCACCTGGCATCTCCCCTTGGCCACACTCAGGACTTCTCCTTCCTTTCCACTGCTGCCCTCTCCCCAGGGAAGCCCCTTCCCTTGCTCAGCACAGAAAGGACCGGCCAAGTCCACAGTGTAAAGCAAAGAGATTCAAGCAGAGCCTGGGGAAGCCATCCTGCTTCCCTCCTGCCTTACCTGGGAGCAAAGCTGGGAGATGTCAGCTGCGGGGAGCCAGCAGCACCCCCTGGAAGGAGCCCTGTCCTGGAAGAATGCTGAGAGGCATCTCCCATGGGTGCTATTTATGATATCCCAGCGTGACTTCCACCCTGAGGTCCACCCACCGCATCAGTCATGCCCCATTCCTCCGCCACACGACCAGCGGCTCGAGAGGAAGGATGACTCTACCCTCTGCAGGGGCAGCCCCCGCTGGCAGCACAGCTGGTTTCCTTCCCTAAGAAAACCATCTCTTGGGGGAAGCAGAGCCAGAAAGAAAATGCGAACAGAAGGAGCAATGCAGTCCTCCTCACAGGGAGAGAACCTCCAGCCATGCAATCTGCAAGAAAATAGATCCATCTGCCTCCTCAATGCCCTGTTCCAGTGGCCAAGGAGCTGACACGAGTCCGGCACGGAGAGGAAAACTGCACACAGCCTTCAGCTGGTGAAGGAACCTCACCAGTGTAGGGAGCCCCAAGGGCCTGGCTGTGCCATCTCAGCCCGCACCGCACAGCTGTGGTGGATGTGCAATACAGCAGTGCCTTGCTGCGTGTGGGGATTCATTTTGAAGCAAGATGGTGGTGACTGATCCTTCGTCATGCTGATGGGGTGTGTCAGAGGCTGCCACAGACGTGGCTGTAGCTCACGAAGGATTTCAGAGCAGAAGATGACTCTGTCGGGATCAGTTTTGCCAGGACATCACCAACATCCTACAGGCATGGTGTTCCTCATGTTCTTTTCAGAAACTTCATTCTCCAGCTGCATCTCCAGCTCAGCTGCCTCCTGAGGAGCAAGGGAGGGCTTCCTGCAGCTGAGCCTCACAGCATGGCCCATGGAGAGGGGATTGCCATGCTGTCACTTTAATGAAAGATTTGAAATGAATAAATATTCTCACAGTTCATCTGGTTCCCAGCTCCTGCCTATTGCTTTCTTGTAGTTGGCCCAACTCTTCCTCCAGGTGCTGAGCAAATCCCATCACGTATACATATCAAATTTTGGTGATAGCATTTAGATAGAAAGGTTATTTCTGGATATTGTAATCATTGCAAGAGAGCAACATTTAAAAGTGCCACAGGTACAGTCCTGCTCCAATACATTATACACAGTGTACACCCACCTTGCTCTACCTAGGGTCATGTGTGCAAACAGCGTCGGCCAACATGTTTCAAAATGGCTTTTTCTGTTTTCAAATCAATGAGGACAGGGATGTTGAGAATGCCTTAACACTGTGCCACTGGAGAAACAGAAAACGGAGCTGGAGACCTCAAGTTCCACATGGAAAAAATGAACAGGCGCTGCTGGGTTGTATCAGCCAGTTCTGTTTCCGTGAAGAATGAAGAACAGTCAGGGAGGGGAAGGTTGTCTGAGTAATGCAGTAGCTCCTCTGAGAGGAAAATCAGAGTTTTCACCAGCAGTTAAAACCCCATTTTTCTCTCATTTTAGACAAGTTGGTCTTCAAAAGGCAGGCAGCAGTAAAGAGAAAGAGTTCTCATGTAGGATACCCAACATCAGAGAATAACCCAATTTCTCCTTTCTCTACTTTTTGCGTTGACTGAGAGGAAGCATTTTTCACTCTGCTGGAAGAAAATGTGTTGCAATCTCACCTCATGCCCTTCTGTACGTCACGGCCGTGAGCTTCCCACATTGCCAAATACATGATCCAGTCAATCACATCCCACAGACACCCAGAGTGAGACATCAGGCATGGCAATCTTTATCCCACGAGCATTAGTTTCCCCTTGCACCCACTGCAACTCAATTTTCTAATAATAATGAGTAAAAGCTAATTTTAGTTCCACGTGGAATGGAGCAGCCCCCAAGCACTGTGAGCTCCCTCCCTAGGATGAGGACATAATTATGAAAGCATCAGCACAGCGATTACAGTCAGCTTACTGCCAAGTCACCCAACCACCATGCTGCCAAGCGCGGTCCCACGCAAAGCGATTCTGTCCTCTGACAGCAGATCACAGCTGCAAGGACACTGAGCAACTTCTATCCGAGCCATTCAGGTTGCTTTATCCCATCACATATTGGACTGTCCCTCTGCAGTCCATGGCTCAGACATCACATTCGGCAACGGCTCTTCCTGAACTGTGAGGTCTTGAGCTTTTTCTAACAGTGCCCACTCTCTCTTAACCATGCTCTTCTGCTCTTCACTTCCCCAAACTACATCGGAGCTGTGGAAATCACAAGGCAGGTTCAGCTTCAACAGGGGTTTGGCCTGAATGAGAACCAAGGAGGCCAAGTTGAGTTTGAATGGAGGAGATCAGATCACCAAAGCAGACTCTGCCTCAGTCATATCTAAAGTCACAGAATCTCAGAATCGTAGGGGTTGGAAGGGACCTCTGGAGATCCTCCAGTCCAGCCCCCTGCTAAAGCAGTTCCCTACAGTAGGAAAGCATCCAGGTGGGAACTAAGTATCTCCAGAGACTCCACAACCTCTCTGAAGAGCCTATTCCAGCACTGTGTCACTCTCAGAGTAAAGAAGTTCTTCCTTGTGTTCATACGGAACTTCCTGTGTTCCAGTTTGTGCCCACTAGCCCTTGCTCTGCTGACTGTGACTCAGTATCTCTCCCACTCCTCTCGGTAGCATCCATAACATTTTCACCTCTTGCTAACATCCATAACTTTGTTTCCCGCCACTAAGACCTCACCCAGGTGC
Source organism: Penelope pileata (assembly GCA_013396635.1). Taxonomy (NCBI): domain Eukaryota; kingdom Metazoa; phylum Chordata; class Aves; order Galliformes; family Cracidae; genus Penelope; species Penelope pileata. The sequence continues at coordinate 503,071 of WBMW01000009.1, forward strand.
GGGCATACTCTCTGCCCAAGACACAACCCATTCTGAGTCTGGGGTTAGAATTAGACTGAAGAAATACCAAGGCGCTGCACCTGGATAACGTGGCACTTGCTTTAACTTTCTCACGAATTTCAGAAAATTACACTACTTCAGACGAGATAAACCAATCCAGTTAAAAGTTGAAAGGCATCTGCTGAAAGGAAAAATACATGAAAAGTGAGATACCTTATAAGTCTATCCTGCAGCTCCCTGACTGTGATGAAAAAGTATTTCCAACTCCATCAGAATGGAAAATGTTTTCCTAAGCTGGATGAACAGATCAGGTTGTTTTCCAGCCTTGAGAGGTGCACGAGGAAGCCTTCCTCACTGAAACTGGAGCTGGCTCTCTCTTCAACATAGCGAGGAGAGGTGCACATGCTGCAAACAGAAGACCAAGTCACTTCCAAGTTTGCCCCGGCGAGCTGGCTAGCACAACAGCTTCCTCCCAGCCTCCTTTGGATGTCATTTTCCCCCAGAGGGCACCCTCAGATCTTGGAACTCCCCCAAAGAAAGCTTTGGGTTTGGGAATGCCAAGCTAAGCACATTTCTACTGCCAAGCTAAGCACATTTCCACTTCTCTCCTGTGCATGCTGGAGATGAGTCACGGTGAACACTGGTTTAAGGCTTTAGCATTACAGTTGACAGTTACCCTATTCCACAACTTTTTGGAGTACAAACAGGTTAAAGTTGGGGCAACAGCTGAAATTATTGTTTCACTGGAGGTATACCTACACTCAGGAATGTGAAGATGACCCACAATCAGTGTCTTCGGCATATCTTGTCCCACTGTATCAGCCAAGTACTTGTCCAGAAGGACTCTGTTCACTGGCACTGCACGTGAGGATGTTCTGAAACGAAGCCCCAAGACACCTGCAGAACCTGACAATTTTACCAAGAAGTCAGATGCATACAAACAGGAAACTCAGCTTTGTTTTCTTTCCTTCTACCCCACAAACTTAAGGAAAAGCTCAAAACCTCTCCATATAATGCAGGGACAGACTCTTGTTAGAAATCGAACAAAAAACTCAAGAAATGAAGAAAGCTACTGAAAACAGTTTGTTTTATTTCCAGGATCAAATATTACAATAGGACATTTACATATATTTATAAAAAAATGCAGCAGTTGTGTATATAGATCAGAGGTTTCCTTGAGTTTGGTCCCTCCCAGCACAGTGAGCTGAAATCATCCAAATTTGGTTCCCTCCCTCCTCCAGCATGAAGTTGCATCATTGAAGGAAAAAGTGACTACTGCGAAAACTGGCAGGCAAAGCCCAGATTTTGAAACTCTAAGTTCACCCACTGGAGGACACAGCCTCACTTAGAAAATCATCAGTCCTATAGTCAGGTGCCTCTGATTAGACACCACACCTCTGAGGCGAGTTTTACCCAGATTTGTTTCATTTAAAGCTGTTCTATAAAATAGCACCTCGTCCCCCTGCTCCATGTACTTTTCCTAGCTATCCCAAACCGTAAAATCTCAGCACCATTTAACAGGCAGTTACAAAATTACTGTTTTGTACTGCAGACACTCACAGTAATTAGACAGTGACCAAACTTCTGCAATTACTCATAACATACCGATGCCAAACAGAAGATAGAACCGAGGCATCCTGAGGCACTGATGTTAAGTGCCACGTTCTCTGATTAAAAACACGTGTGTGAGTGTATATATACACGTATATACATATGGCTATACTTACGGGGAGTGGACAGACACTAAGCACCTCACAGGCAAGAGGAGGCCATCGTGCAGCACAGCATGGAAAGGAAATCCATTAACCTTCAGGCTCAGGAGCAGGCAGCAGGATGTAGTTGCATACAGCAAGATCTTGCTCTGAGACAACCCTTGGGAGGCTGTCTTCGTAAAATGAAAGGGTACAGCTTGCGCAGACCTCAACAACCATCACCAAAATGTTTTTAAGATCGACTCCAAACGCAGCCAAGGGAATTTCCAACTACGCAGACAGCCAATGCAGAGCTCATGATGAGAGTTTTGCCTTGCCTTTAGGACAACAGCTTATTCCATTTGTAGGAAATCATTTGTTAAAAAACAGCTGGACAAGGCATACCCAATTTGCACAAGAGACTTTGCTCTTCACCTAAATTTCAGCTCCCCCTCCTCTCCTTGGCATACAGGGCTATAATTTATCAGTAACTTGATCAAAAAGGGATTAAACGAGAATAAAGCTGTGACACTTAGTGAAACCTTACAAGAAAGAAAAAACGCAGTAACAACTTGTTACCTCAAGACCCTTAAATGACACACATCCTCCCACCTGCACGGACTTTCCCACACAAGGCCAGATAACGGAGACCTGCGTGGTTTAGATAAACAAACATTTTATGTGTTCACTGTTCAGCACCCGTCAAAATGCAGCCAAAGTGATGTTTCATTGTCCCTTCCTGTCCCAAAAAGAAGATGGCTTTGAGTTGAGCCCTTGTTGCTCTTGAGTTCCTGCAAACCAACCCAATGCTCCAGCCCTCAGCCAAGAACAAACTCGGAAAGCCAAGACAGAGCATCCCAGCTAGCAGCCAAGGAGCCTGTTCTCAGAATCAGCCATAACTCACTGCCTGCATGAGCTGCAAGCGATGCGTCGTGCCCTCTGCAACAGGGCAGCCGTGGTCACAGAACTCCTGCACGGAGATGAGACCTTTTCCTCAAAGAACTAGAAAGGAAAGCCATCATTGTCAAAATCAACTTCTCCATTAGCAAGAGCTCAAGTGTACTTCAAGCAAGTTTTCAATAGTCAGAAGGTGTCAAACAGCAAAGCACACAACTACGTGGAAGTTTCCTGAAAAGTCCATTTGAGAACCCTTCAGCAGCGAGGTTTATTCATTAAGTGCTAAAACCAGCTGCTGGTTTCTGATGGTAGCACGTGTACAAACCACAGCACCAGTAAAAGTGGAAGCTGGTATGACCTGGTGCAGATGAGTCTGTACACTGACATTAACTTAATTAATTAGTTAATTTAGTGGCCTTTAACAAGGATCTCTATGAAGCCAGTGGAACGCATGAAAGACAAGCTGCTTGCAGCAATGAACAAGGGACAGGCGTTGCAGAGGAGAGCTGTTATTCTCCTGTAACAGCAGCACTGCAGATCTGGTGAGCTCTGGAAAGCATGCTGGTGCAATAATCAAAATGACCATTTACGTCTACGCATGAAAATTGGTATCTTTTGATACCTTTTTGTAGACAGCTCTATTTTACAAAGCTGTTACATACACAACGACGCATTCTTTCAATATTGAAGTTGTCAACCTATCTGATTTTATCAGGAAGGGTGACGTTGTTCAGTCCATAAATGTCAGAAATGTAAAGTCACAGACCTTAATTCAAAGCATAATGAAAACACAAGCACACCCAGCAACCTGATACGCAGCCTTCAGCTGCCCTTTTTCTGCCAGGAGGGAAAACAGCAGGGTTGAAGCTGGTCAGTCAGCCTGACCGAGGGCAGGTACCATCAGCAAGAGCCAAAACCCTTCCCTGGGCCTTTGGAGGTCGGTGAGTGGGAAGCCAACAATAAACGTGCTGACAGCACCTGGCACAGAACGCCAGCACTCAGCTTTACCTTCTGCTTCTGAATACTGATCGCAACCGTGGCAATAAGCTGCAGTTACACATTATATATCAATGAAAAACAAGTTAGATGAAGAGCACACCAAAGATTTCACTGCAAGCAGCAAGAAGCAACAGCTTGAAGCACACCAGTTCTGTTTATCTCCCTATCCACAAAGCCTTCCACCACTTAAGTGCACCTCTCTGCTCATGGCAGTCCTTTCAACACATGCAAACTGTGGCCAAACTACACCCAGAGGAAACCACAAACCACAGCCTTTGAAGGATGTTTTTCTTTGTCCTTCAACTTATTTTGCAATTAGGGATCTAAAGCGCTTTTTCCAGCCTTGTCAAAAGCAATCTGAACTTCAAATGAAACATTCAGAAGAACCATGACCAAGGCTCTTTTTCAATTGAACTCAGGTTGGCTTACACCTTCCACTTACAAGCTGTAGCATGCTTAGCTTGGTTAATGTGTTCAGCCACATTCCTCAGGCCAGCAAAACATGTTCCTCCAAACTCCAAAGGGCTTCAAATGAAAATCTGAGGAGCTGTATCCTGGCTGGTGCTGTTTCTCCACAGCTTTCACCAGCAGAGAACAGCTGGCTGATGCGTGCTGTGGTGCTGCTTTTTCTGGGGGGGGAAGAAGGGAGAAAGAGGGGAGAGGAATGAAGGGAGAGAAGAGCCACAAGCAGGGACACTTATCCCTTCAAGAGAATGTTTGCCTCGGCCTCCTGCTCACAGATCAAAGTAAGAGAAAGCTGGAACAGACCACAGCATACCAGAGAAACAAAAAGAACAACAAATTAGCTCATTACTTCTTGGAACAGAACAAACCACTAGGAACTGTCAAAAAATAATTCTAACTCCATCTCTGAAATGGAAGAATACCATTTTCAATGTAGACTTTTTTCCCTCCCCCACATTCGATCCCTATTCAGCTGTGAAAGGATTGCTGTTTGTTAAGAAAAAGTCAAGAAATAGAAAGTCGAGAAAAGAAACAAAAAACTCTCAGTATCACTACACCAGCAGGCAAAACCATTTACCATGCTTGAGAAGCACATTTCCTGATGGTTTAGGAAAAAAACCTTGCCACAGCCAAGTGCAATTTTTGCTTTCTGCTGCAAGAGGTGACGGAGTTGCCCTTGGTGTAGCAAAAGCAATGAGAAGCTAACCCAGAACTCCCTGTTTTGGTTTCGACAGCAAAATGCTACAGCTAAGCACAGACTAAAGCAAGCAGCTGTCAGCTCCACAGCTGCTAGCTGTGAAAAAGGGGATCAGAAAGAAAGGCTCATAGTATGGGGCCACACTGGTTTCCAGCAGCACAACTGAAGCTCGCACTCTTGCCTGCAATGCAGTTTCTGCTCTTCCCTACTGCTCATGCAGCTGTTAGATATTTTTTATGTCTAATTGCTGAAGTCCCAGCTGAGCCCCATGTACATTAGTACAACTGGGGAGAAAGGGAAAAAGAGATGCTACCAATAAAACAGACACAGGATTGAAAAGTCAGAGTCCATTCTGCATGCTTAGCTTCACCGCTAGAAAAGCTGATGTGGAACAGTGTGCTCAGAGCACATACAAACCCCAGACTGTCCAACACCAAGACCCAGCTAGCCAGCCACAGCTCACGAGGGACATCAGTGCAAGCACAAAGGCTCCCTGGCACATATAAGCAGGCAGCAGCAGGAAAGCAAAGTCAAACTCCCAGGCCAGCATGCCTGAGCGACAAGTAAGGACCGTGCACACGTGGGGTACTGCATCCTGCTGGCAGCCCACCTTCATTTCCTTGCAGCTAACCACTGAAGAAGAGGTAGTGAGTTTCAAGGTAACAAGCATCAGAGTAAGATATTTCAACTAGAGAGCTCAAGGAAAAGCATCAGACTTACACAGAAAGGGCTTCCTTCTGTCCTACTCTCTTCCCATACTCAAGTGTGAGGCATTAACTTGGATATTCTAGAAGCACTATGGATATCTTTCAGTCTAGAAGTGCTGCTGTTGCTTCAGAGGCCCAACACTCTTCTGCTGGCCTTGCAATTCACCTTTTAATACTGCGCAGCAGCCTCTGTGAAAGGAGCTCTTTACAAACCAAAAACGACATCTGATGTCACATCACTCACTGACCAGGAAACTGCTATCGGATTTTGCTTTCATTATATTGTACCTTGCAGTAGAAAGCAAAAGCGTTCAAGTAGAAAGAAAATCAATTTATACAACCGTATGACTGTATCATGGAGAATGCAAGACATTGTCTATGACTTCCTCTATTTAAAGACTCCAAAGTATGCGGATTAGTATGAAATTAAAGTCAAAAATATCTTGAAAAGTTTCACGCTACAGAGAATTTCTGACCACGGAAGTCTTTCTTCTAACACGTATACTCACCTGCCAGTTACAGCAACTGTGACAGCTACAGCAGGTCTCATAAGCCTTTTTTCCTCACTGATGAAGGATGCTAATCTGGGTTCTTAATTGTAAATAAACACAGAGCATGCATTGTGCAAATGGCAGTGTTAATTGACCTTTGTCTCGCTGTAATCTATACCGTAACAACAACTGACTAAGAGCTCAATGTCTAAGTGAGACACTGGGAAAACAAGACACTCAGTGTACACACAGTGTACACACACAGGATGTGCCTGCATGACTTCTGACGTCAGTTATCGTAGCTGAAATGAAAACATAAATAAAGGAGTAGCTTTCAATACAGCTTTCCAAATTTAGTGGTAAATGACAGCAGTTTAACATGAAAATAGAATAAAAAGCAGCCTGGAGCGTTCAAGTCACCAGGCTCTGAAGTCTTTTATAAAGCACTAATTCCTTCTGCAGTCTTGACAAGGCTGTTTATGGTTTAAGTTAATCACAGGAGCCCTGCCTAGGACCTGCCGCCCTGCCTAATCACAGTCTGTGCTCTAAAACCGCTGAAAAATTAGTCACTCCTGGCGGGAAAGTGACACAGAGGGAGGGAAAAAAAAAAAAAAAACAACTACCTGTCAAGTTTACAAAACGTTTTCCACAGTTCAAGGTCTTTACAGAATCCTGTCACCTTCTGTCATTGGTTGCAAAATCCTGAGAGCAAGTAAAAAGGGGGCTTCGGGGGGAGGGCAACTGGAATTCCTCCCTACTTGCAGGGAGGAGTTGGTACTGCTGCAACAGCGGACACAGCTTTCCACCTGTGTCTTTTCTGATTTTGTTTTCAGAGAGGGGGGAAGTCTTGCTTTTTTTAAAAAGCAACAGCAGAACTGTGTCCACTGGCAGCATTTAAAGGATAAAGAAAACATGCATGCAACCTCGAAGCCGATAAATTAGGTGGAGGCAGAGTAACTCACCACAGCTCACCTTCCCAAAGTAAGTTTTAGCAGAGTGCTAGATAAGTGAACCCTTAAAGAAGGCTGCAAGGTTAATGGAGACCTTTCACATAGAGGATCAAAACAAAGGAAAGACTGTACTGAAGATTACAACTCTCTCCTTACAGAGAGGTGACTCAGTGCCTTACCACACAGTATTTTCAAACATAAATTAAACAAAACAGATTTAAGAATAGCAGCAAGAAGGGTACATGTACTATGGCCACTCCAAGCCCCAGCACACTGGATACATGGATTACTGTTTTACTTTATTCCATGAAAACAAAGGAAAGATGTTCTTCCCAATGCTCTCTGCAGGGCCCAAGCTGAGAACAAAAATAAACTCTGAACACTCTCATTTGGTCACTAGAGCAGGAGAAGGGAAGAAGAGAAAGAAGGGCCAGCCAGCTGCCTGCCTGATTTCAGCACTGCAATCCTATGACCCTCAACTGCATATTCAATGAGTTGGTGTCCCAGGCAAAGAGGAGAGGGGAGGAAGGCTGGGAGAACTCAGGCCACGGTGCTAATTCCTTTCCTGCACAAAGACAGTCTCTTGAGGACACAGGCCTGCCTCCTGTAATGTGATCTCATAGTCCAGGTGGGAGAGTTTCCTTCGAGGGAAGTTGGTGAGGAGTTCAAAGCGTTCATTGGGGTATCCTTTTGACTGGACATGTTTCACAAGAGCCTAGAGAAGAAGAAAGGCAAAAAAGTGTCATTCAATCATTGACCTCTCCAGCACAAGCAAGCCTGAGAAACAGCTGAGAAGAACATCTGAAGCACAGAGATTAAATGATACCATAAAAATATCTGTTTGGGGAGAACTTTGGAGAAAGTCTACTGTCATTCACGTCCAGAAGGGAGCATGGAAGCATAGTGAAAGAGGTGGAGAACAAGAATCAAAAGTTTTGCTTTTGATTTTGCCATTGTCTGACCACAGACAATGATTTAACTTCTCCATTTAGAGAAAAGATAAATGAGCGAGCTGAGAGTGTTTTACGGTAATCAAACGATTAACACAAAAGCTATTTAGAGTCATTTTAGAAAGGAAAACAGCAATCTGGGGACTCACAAAGACATGCAACCAAAGCAGCAAAGGGAACACACAGAGCCAGCAGTCTGTTGATCAGAAGAGAGGAACAACAGGGGGAAAAAAAAAACAAAAAAACCAACAGAATGACTGTGAAAGCACTCCCTGACAGCGCCTCTACCTTTGGGATCTAATGAAATTAGACCCCAAAGGAGCCACCACAGGAAAAAGACATTCTCCAGTTTCAGCTCCGTTCTCAAACAAGGAATTCCAATTAACTCCACTCACCAGAAGTTTAGCTTGTTCAGGCAGTGAAATTTGTTCTCGCTTTCCATCTGGATACCTTAGCATCAGCTGTGCCTTTGGTCCTAGCATAAAGGAAGTTACCACAAGTTAACAAACAGCGAGGCAGCTCAACTGAGCTCTTCTGTTGATTTTGGGGGGCACACTTTAGGGCATAGGATAGTAGGGTTAGGGACTGGAGACAAATGCAAAGTTTTTTAGCGCACAAGGTTTCAGTCTCTGAAGACACATTTGTACTGCATGTGTTTAAGATATACACAACAAACTTGGGACTCAGAGTTCACCCTAGTGACTGAAACCAGTCTGGGTTGCTAGAGAAAAGCACACTGTGCTACCTCTGCCTTTGAGGCCACCTCCCACTGCTGCATCCCATCTCAGAACTGCAGAGAGGAACACAAACTTCTGGGACTTGTATGTATAAGTTGCTAACTCAGTGCAGACTCTCAAGGAAGCCAAGCTGAGTACGAGGTGGAGCTGACGTTATTTCATTTCTCTCTACCACACTGGTGGAAGCCCTGTCACAGGTACCTGCATTACAGCAATGTGTATTTCATTCACAGACAAGGTCTCAAACTAAGAAATTTGAGCTTGGTGACTAATGTGACACCACTATGCCAAAGTGTGCTGCTGGCAAAGCGAACCATCCAAAAGTCTAGTGTCAAGGAGGGAATGAGACAGAAGGAAAGGCTTAGCTTTTCAAAACAAGGGCTGAAACTATGCTCAGAGTATAACCATTTTCAGAAAAAAAAAGCAAAACACAGGTCACTATAAAAAAATCACAGCCACTCACCGTTCACATCTAGGCCCTGCAACGTACTTTCAGGCTTGTCAGCCAGCTCCTCCAGTATCCCTGCATCAACACAGGGCAGTACTCTGTGATTTGATGTTGTCCCAGGCTCAGTCCTTGCAGGGGGCTCAGGCTGAGGCCTCCGGCTCTCCTCTTTTTTATACCCCAAGTCCTTGTGTGGAGACTTCCTCAGCTTGGCAGGATTCTCTGATTCCTCCTCCTCCTCAGATCCACAAACAGAAATAAACTCTTCACTTCCAGAAAAAAGCTCTGATTCAGACTCCTCGTCCGATCGACTCTCCTGCTTGGCCTGTGAGGAATCAAAATGTGTCTCCTGTAACGAGGCTCTGATAGCAGCTTCCAGCTGGCTGTCCTCGCTGGCATCAATGAGACTCTCCTGTTAAATACAGACAGAAGACAAAAGGCATAAAAAAGCTTTTAGACATACCAAAAATCAAGAGGATATCAAGTGTCCCAAAGGGAAGCTACTAAAGCTGTCACAACAAACAGCATGGAAAGCTAGTCATCCTGTAATACTTAATTGGTTCCTCCTCAGAGTTTCACATGGAGTAATATATCTTCTTTCCACACACACACAATTCTGTGACTGTCAAATCCAAAACAAATGGTGAAAGTGAAAATTGCATAACGAAAGCAGTTATCGAAGGAAAAAGCACTCCCTGGTGCACCATTTTCATACTTTGCATACTCTTCCAACTAATTCATTAAATCTGTTTATACTGCTGAATTGGAAATCAGTACAGCTGGATACAGACATACCAGGTTTTCTTTCAGGTTTTCTTCAGTCCTCCTAGAGGGCCTCCTACTTACCGAACGAGAGCATTTTTGGGGAGGGCTGGTAGAATGCCCATCCAGCTGCCCGTGCTCACTCAGGAACCCAGTTACTTGGTCCAAGAAAGAAGTCACGTCCAGCTGGTGCCACTCCACCAGTTTCTGGCCTAGGGAAGAGAAAGCATCATGAAGCCTGTTTTCAGCAACAGCTCACCAAAGACTGCAGCTTAGCTGTCAAAAACATCAACTCGCTACTGTGCATGCACTATGCAAAATCCACATTTGTGGAACTGCAGCTGCCTACAGGACACCACCTGATAATTATTAAGTTTCCTCCCTCCACCCCCTTGAAAAGCTTTCACTCATGTACAGAGATAAATACAAACCCTGTTTATTTCTGCTCTTTTCTATAGCTGAGGGAACATGCATCCAGAAAGGTGAATTAGGCATCAAAATTAAAAAACTCAAAACACTAATTTTATGAAGAATTTGTACATTCTTTCTGCTTTGATTCTACACCCTGGTAAACAGCGTTCGCTTCTGTAAGTGCTAAGAAGAATATCTTTACTTCAGTTTCAACAACAAAAAAGTGTTTTGAGGTGGTTTAAGTCAAACAGCAAGAAATCTCAACAAACTACTACCTCATTCCTGAAAGACAAGACTAAACCATTAATACAGCAACTTTCTGTGATGACAGAAAAGGCAAGGGTGTTGGCAAACAAAAGAAAAAGGTCCAATTTCAAAAGCAATGAAGGTAAGTGTTTGGTCTTTTTTTTTTTATTGTTGTTGAACAATCAAAGTGGTAATTGAAAATTCAGATGCAATTCAGTAAGTCATCACTGATCCTCATTAAGCCACTGTGAAAGGAGGAGGACTGCAGATTTGTATTCATGTAATGAGTACGTTACCCTACAAATATTTTAGAATAGTTATCACAAGATTTCAAATAGCTTTCAAAAGGCCACTTACAAAAAAATCCTGATTTCAGAGTTTCACCACCAGGTGGTACTATTTTCAACTTCTAAGCAAAACGTTTGGTGAACTATACCAAGTTCCATATCAAACAGAACTCCAGAAAGCCTTGGGAGTTTTGTTCCTTTCCTCCTTCCAGCAGCTATCATTTCATTTCTTCAGGGACAAGATCTCACAGGGGACAAACATGGTAACCAAAATGCTTCAGCTGCAGCATAACACATACTGCCACAGACAGTACTCTAGCCTACAACTGCCAGCCCTTTCTCCTGGATATATAAACTGCAGGTAACTGTCACTTATCTTACCTGTCCTGGGATCCAGGATGGAGACATAAGGGAAATCTGCTAATTTATAAAACTGTATGTACCTCTGTCCCTCCTCACTGTCATGGTACACCTACAAAATACCACATTGAAAGCAAGTTACTGGGCGGAAACACTTAATGATCTTGAAAATGAACCAAGTTTTTCTCCATTTTACAGTTCATGCTACAAGTGGGACACACAAGTCTCAGCAACTTCTACAAGCTGGATATGCATCTCTAATAGTGCATGATTAGAGGCTAAGCAATAACACTTTGAATCAAGAAGTAAAAGGCTGCTTTTGCATTAAAATGCATATCCCTAACTACAAAGGTTATCTTTTCCGCAGTTCTCCAAGAGCACGGCAGCAGTGCCATTTTACTCAAAAAGTCTGTTTTCACTGTTCCACCTATCAGGACATGAAGTTACCAGAGTGGCTCTGTTCAATTTCCCACCTGCCAAAAAATGAAGTGCTCCCGGATTATGTTCTTCACAGCCTCATTGCTCCAGACATCGCGGTTGAGACACTGGCACGCAAAATCCTGCACATTCTGAATGTTTATCATGAGCCATTTGTTCTGCATCTGACCACACTCCTTGGCCTGTAAGCAGAGAGAAAAGCTTCATTAGCTAACACGGAAGAGCTCAGCATAAACAATGCCAGCAATGATCAGTGATGGCTTCTAACACTGTCAGAACTTTCACCAAAACCCCTTCACAGTGAGAAAGATGGACCGAGCTTGCGCAAAGGCATCCACAAAACAGAATGCAGGGCTGAAAGACCTGCTTCAATGAGATTGGTTGAATTACAGAATCACATCGATGAACAGAGCTGCTGGATTTCAACAAGCCAAGCACAGAGTGGGAAAAGCAGCTTTACGAGTGGGGAGGGGGAGCGGGCAGGGGGAAAGACACTGAATTAAGTATTTGTTCAGGGAAGAGTGTAGTCAATCACACCGATCTGACAACAGAGGAAAGACCTGCTCACTCCAGAGATAAACCTGTGGATCATCTTCTACTTAAGTAGGTAACATAATTGACAGAGGACTTGCATAAATGCAACAGGACCTCCTCTCTCTTTTTTTTTTTCTCCTGTTTTTCCTCTCTCTCCAAGTTTCGAGTTACTCTACTTCTGTGCAACTGCCCAATTAGGCATCCTTTTTTGATGCTTGTTATCCAGACTGCAAGTTGGGAGGAAGACGGGAAGGCGCAGGAAGAAATCTTACTGGTTTGAGTCACAAAGCTGGCATAGTCTGATTGCTTGGTGGCAAGTTAATGGTAGGAGTTTGATCAAGAATGTAATTCTGATCGCTGAATTGCCATACCTGTTGAAAAAAAGAGGGCTATATCAACAGCAGGAATGCTCTTACCACCTGGAGAGACTGGAACTAGCACATGAACTTCCCTTCCTTTTTAAAAAAAGTATGCATGTATTTATTTATAAGTGCATTCACTATCCTGCTGGCAAGGCAGTTAACAGCAAAGTCAAGTAATTAGAATGTTACAAATGATTTTGCTGTTTTTGGTGGTAGTTTGTTCCCCAAACCAAATTTTTTAAAGAGATTTTTAGCCAGTGCACCTTCAAATAGTCTGTCTGATGCAAGACAGATGCATGAACCCCATCCACTTAGCTGAATGAAGTGTAAGCCTCAACCCTCTTGGTAAACCTGTAAGTACTGGACTACAAGCTTGCTCATTGCTCAGAAGATCTCAGTCTACAAAATACAGTCTGCACAGCCAAGAGATCTGCAGACTATTTTTATTTTACTCAAAAGAAAAATGTTACAGAAAAAAAAAATCAACGTAGAAGCGTGGAAGGTGACACCTAAGTAATTGATAAGGGTTTTAAATATGCTCATTATGCTTTTATTTAAATATATATATATATATATATATGTTTAGCTAACTGTGGGATTTGAAAACTAATTCTAGGCAGCCCGTTTAAGATGAGGCCTAGAGGTCCTGCCCAAGAATAAAGGGTCACTATGTAACTTCAGTTAATCACATTGCCTTAGTCCTGTGTTCTAATGTAATCCATATGGGACTAAACAAAAAAACTCAGAAATATGTAACTAGCATACCTGGAAGTGCATCTCACTCTTCTAAGCTTACTTTGTATATTTTTTAACATTAGTGAAAACCTGACTCCTCCTCTCCTCCATCCAGCTACTGCACTTGAAAGGATGCAAGCAGGAAATTCCACACGCAATTTTTGCAAAGATGAGTTTTCACCTGTAGAGCAGGTCCAGCTCCTGAAACTCCTTTCAACTTCCTTGTAAAAGCAACAGGTTTCACGTTTAACATTCAAGAGGACAACAGTTGTACTGCTACCATCTCACACACACATATAACCATGCTCTTACACAGCTACTCGTGTTTTAGGGGTAGGGGGCAGTGTGGAGGGAAGAAATATTGTGGGTATAGAGATTACACTGGTGGATCATTTTGATAAATGACCAAAACAACAATGCAGGGCTCAAGAGCTGGCTTGTATAACCTGAAAACTATGTTTGATGGCTTTAGAACCACTGTTCACTACATCAGTGCCCCACCACCACTTTTCCTCCTCCTTTGAGGTACAAGCACCTGGCACATGAATAGCACCCAAAAAGGTAAGTAGAGAGCAACCACTCCTTGCAAACATTCCCATTCAAGCTTTCAGCAATCAGCAGAGCAGGAACTGCCAAAGAGAGAGGCAGTGGTTCCTAGATACAACATGACAGAAGCAAAAAGAGACCCCTGAAAGTCCCCTAAATTCACCTTTCCCTTTTCTGCCCATCCCCATTTTTCATCACTACATCTGGGGGCAAGAAACCAGCAATGTGGCAAGACAACAAGGGAAAAAAGTGATTTTACACTCACTACTGGCTCCAACTGCATAAATGCTAGCCCTTGTACTACTAAAAATAACGTTTTATTCTTTCATTTGACTTTTCCGAACCATGGATGGTTTATAAGTTCTGTGGTGGCTCTTTCTCATTTGCCTTTGTTGAAATGCATTGCTCCCCCTCAGCCAGCAGAGAGAAACAAGGAAGTGGAGCCAGCATCTTGTGACCTTCCAGACATCGGCCCATCAGGCATGATTCAGTTCGGAATATAACAGGTGACACAAAGTCAGACAGGAGATCTGTCTACCAAGAAACATCCTATTTACGTTAGGCTTGCAAACTAGGCCCATTTAATTTGGTGCAAATTAAATTGTATCTTACAACATACACAGGGAGAAACAAACACCTAAACCCCTTGGGAGTTCGGTGTGTTACACTAGAGATTTTTTCCTAGCAGATTCTATGTTAAGGTGATGGTGAGCATGAAGCTTCATACACATTGAAGCTCAACATTACAGTTAGGAAATGTTAGATAAAAACCCCTTGTGCAACCTTAACCGACCCTCAGCAGCTTAACTGTGTAACCACACAACACTCCTCTGGTTAACAGCCACTTGCCTCTGGTTTATACAGCCCCAGTCCACCAGGCTTTACTAACTGACATCTAGTGGCTCACCCGCTGTGTTCAAAAGGTCTGCAAGATTAAAACAAAGTTTTTTACAGATCCTGCACGTCAAGTCTTTTCTACCATTCTTTTTACAGTGTACTTCAGCAATATAGTGCTTCACTTAACTTTGGAAATACAGTGATTGTTTTCTGTACATGAAGCACAGTGCTTTTTGATGGAGCTCAAGTTAAATACAAATGCTTATTTAACACCTGAAAATTTCTCTTGAATGAAACTTAATTCTCATCTATTCTTAAAAGCTAGTATTGGAGAGTTCAAGTGAAATGGCAACTTTTCACATTTTTTTTTTTTTTTGCATTTGAAGGAAAATGAATTTTCTTTGGCAAAACAAAAGATAACTCAATCTAATTACTACGAAAGCCAAAGTTAGAGTAGCCTAACAGGAGTGACAGAAGTTGAACAACAAGGAAGCATGACAACCTTACTAATGCCAAGCACCACCATCACTGCAAAGTTTGAAGTTATAAGCATACAGGGCACAATGAGAATGTTCCTGCATACCCCTCCAGAGCTTAGAATACACCGCACCCCAATAATAATAAAAAATAAAACTACTTAAGGTTGAACTAAAATAAAAGAGCATCTAAACAATACTATTTGGTGTCTTTGGTATGTCGAAAAGGGGTAAATCTCTCAGATTTATTACATAGTTTAAATATGAGTGTCCAGAGAAGGAAGAAGCCAACAGCAGCTTGCTAGAGGTGAATTTTGAGAAAGATTCTGGTTGCTGGATTCACAGGAGGCCTGACATTGTCCCAGGCTGAAGCAGCACAGTAGTTACAAAAAGTAAAGTGGAAAGAGTTATAGCCAACGAATTGAGAAGCTAAAAATTTTTCTTGTAAGAGAAGTTTTGAAATGAAGAGTAACCCATGAGACAAGGAACTATACAAGAACACAAAAAGGTGAGTATTAATACCAGAAAGCATGTGTCTCTAAATTTGAGCTACTGCAAAGAACAGGAGAAGCTGTGTATACACACCCCCTTTTTTTTCCCCTCAATTTACAAGACTGAATGAGAACACACAGACTTCACAACAATCAAACGTATCAACCAGTTACACCATCCTCTGAAACTAATTTTGACAGTGTAGATGCCATAATAAACACTCCTTAAGCCTTAACATCTTTTCAGTAAGACGTTAGGAAAGACTAGCACACATCTTGAGTTCCACAGCAGAGACCAGAGTGCACTTGCTGACTGCATATATATTCCAGTACGGAGCAGCACTGCTGTTATTACATGAATTCCCTTTATTGGTCCCTCAAGCCGCACATTCACTCCATTCACAAACAGCTCTGAACAACAAGCCTGGTAGGGATCAGCAGCTGGAGGACAGAACACAACCCTTCTGGAGTAAACCCTGAATCATGTCGTGCAGCAGTGGTGCTTCAGCCCCAACCATCTGAGCCTGCACACCTGCTTCTGCTGCACCAAATTACTTCCTCAAGTAGACACAGCTATCCTCTCTCAGCATCCTTTCAAACCTGGAATTTTGTTACGTGAATAAGATTAAATACATGGAGGGCGCTACCAGAACACAGGAGCTGCTGATAAGCCAACTCCTAACGGGTGATTTGGGAAGCATAAAAAGAGAGATTAAGCCAACAGGATGGGAGCTGGAGACTCAAAGAAGGCACCATTTCTCTAAAAATTCCACAGCAGCGTTCTAGCATTTGGGCATGGCCATAGACACAAACGTAAAAATGTAAATATTTTTGTTCAGCTCACAGAGCCAGACCTCCAGCACCCTTTGCATTATCTGTCATTTCGTCATTTGTTTACATTCTCGTGAAATCATCTCTAGCATTGAGCTACTTAAAGATGACCATGTGGAAGTTCAGAAGAAACTGCAACTTCTGAAGAATATCTAGGAGTTACAGACTGGAGAACTAAAAAGATACCAATCCATATAGTCTCTAATCACTTGTTAGGTCACTGGTGCATATTGTAACAAATTCTGACCAGATCCACAAAGCTGCCTACACAGATAGAAAAGGTGACACTTGAGATGGCCGAATGCCACCAGTCCCCTCTGTCCTCCTGAGATGGCAGAGCTACCTCTTGGACAATGTTTCCATCAACACCAGAGACAAAAGATGACCGCTGTGATTTTGTACAAGAACAACTACTGGAGATAAAGTTGTGCCTTCGTGACAATGCCATACAGACTTCAGTAGCTTGGGTATTAGAAATCATTTGTTAGCAAAACTGCATGAGCTTCTATCCAGGCTGTGCTGCAAACTACACTGCCCCTTTCAAAATACTTTTGCTCACCAACCAAAAGCAATCTTACCTCAGCTATTTCTGTACCGTGCTACAAGAGATTCAGTTCTTCATTCTGACCATCCTCAGTTGTGCACAGAGGTCTTGCACCAAGTGTCATATGCCATACTGGCATTTAAATATAACAAAAATGTGGTCTACAATCGTTAGCTAAGACCTTCAGAAGTAGGGTATCAAATATTTATCATTACGTGGTCTTTTGCAACTTTCTGATTGCCCTACATACATGCCAACAGCCTAACACAGGGCTTCCACACTGCACACAACCATCACATAAGGAACTTACCAAAACTTGAAAACTCACCGTTTCAAAGCTGCCTTTGTGCATCAGGTCAATGGGAGGCCTGAAGAGGTCTGCTAGAGTAGTGAGCTTCTTATCTACCGCTCCTCCATTTCGGAGTTCCTGTTCCTGTCGAACTGCATAGCCCCAAGAGGAAACAAAGCTGAATTAGATAAAGTACTCGAAAGACAGATTTATTATTGACTCTACCCCCATACACAAAACTTTGGTGCTAGAGCCACAAGGTCAGACCACACTGAAGAAGATGGGCTGTTACTTAGGGTAAGAACCCTGCTTGTTCCAGCTCTTACAAGCAGTGGGTGTTTATTTCACTTTTAAATACATCTTAAACAATCTGAGTATCAGTGGAGGTGGTCATAGGCCAATATTTAAAAATAAACAAGTGAAAAAAAGGCCATGACTTGTCCGCAGTGATATTGTTAGATAGGGAAAGTGGAGCTACTTTGTAACATCACAGCTTCACTCAGAACATTCTAACTTAATGTTTCTAACACATGAAGGTAAGGCAATCCCACAGAAAGATTTAGTTCACTTGGAGAAATATGTTTGGAAGTTTATATTAAATATCTAATCTTCCCACAATCAACTCAGGATCTCTCTGCATCTCTTAGATGAAGTTTTCAGACTGCCTGAAAAGCTTTCCAGTTGTGAAAGCAGCCATCAGTGGGCACATGAACCATTTTTGAGCAGACACTGGATCCCTCCAGGGATAGAAATATCCCTGTGCAGCATGCCTGGGAGCCAGGAAGATGACATGGACTTTTATGGCTAGGGCCACTTCTTCAGGGATAACCAGACAGTGATATTCACCTATGAAGTTTTACCATAAAGCATTATCAAGTTTCATCATAAACCTTCACAAAGGTTTTACCTATCATCCACCTCTAAAGGTCTTTGCTATAAGAGAGAAAAAAAGATAAGGGCATGAGATCCTATGAATTCTGTACTTCAATTTATATAGCTGTCAGTGACTTTAATACCTGACTAGTTCATTACTACTGGAAAACCCTGATCAAAGCTGTCAGGGGAAAGCCAGAAACTATAAATACTTATTTTCAGTTTGGCATCCAATAGCTGATTAGTTGGGAATCTGGTCCTTGGTTAAAGCTCCTGAGCACTTCAGCAGCACCAGTGATAACAACTGCATAACAGCTCTAACTCAGCTGCAGAATAAATGGTGTTTGGTTCTCAGAGAATCCCATCCTAGGAAATTTACAGGCTTAAATAACAGACAATGCTCTGTCATTTGGAGAACCTGCATATGAACGGATAGGGAGTGGTAAACAGCAATTAAATTCATGAGAACCAATTCACAAGGCCAAGGAAGAAGCCTCAGGACTATATAAATCTAATTCAAGCGCCAGAACCAGCACTGGCTATCCAAGAAAAACAATTCATGGATCAACTTAATTCTACATGGGTGTTAGACTGCTCTTCATTTTTCATTCCCTCCAAAGCAGAAGGTTATTTTGAGAGTTATCAAGAAGGTTTTTGCCATAGCAAAGCAGACAGAATATGCTGTTTGATGGTTTTACTTAGGTAGCACAGGCAAGTGCTTGGACCAGCATCCTCAGTACACGCTTCCTACACCCATTAACCAATGTTTTCCCTTCAGCCATTCCAGAACAATTTAAGATTGCCCCCAGAAATAAACTAACGACGTTAACTGTACCGCAAACGTGGATGAGGAATGTCAGTACTGCCACTACAACAAGGAACAGCCTAATAATGTTATTCCAAAATAACTTTTTATACACAGGAGGCAATTAAAAAACATTCAGTGGCTGAAAGCTATCATAGTCTACAGTGGAAACTAATTTGCAATCCTACTGGTATAAAAAAAGAATCTTTGGTTACTGATCTGCAGACACTTACTGGTTTCCGTTTGAAAATCCCGAAAGCCATCAAATATTGAGCGCGCAGGTCTGCGTCTTTTAGGAGCTTAAAGGAAAAAAGTATTTCAATAATTATTTCAAAGGCATACTATCAGAAGAATTACTTACTAGCACCTTTCATCATGTGCTGAACAACAAAACAAGAATCCAAAGCAGGACTGATGGGGGAGGAAAATCATTAGGAAGGTCTGGAGAAGGATAAAGCAGGTAGCTTATGAGAACCATTCTTCCCCATCACTTCCTCCCTCCAGCAAATCTTTGCAGAGAAGTAAAACATACCAGCAGTACACAATGATGTCAAGTTAGCCCTTTCTCACGGGCTCACCAAGCACTCCAAAGGCCCATCAGCATGTAGGGGCAGTGCTGTCACAGCATCAAAATGTCAAGATTTTTAAATAAAGACCTCTAGGTAGATGAAAACTCAAAAAAAATTAAACTCAGTGGGAGAATACCTTCTTTATTAGGAAAAACATTTGTTTCTTCCACATTTCTGTTTCCTCTCTAATCACTTATCCAGGTCCCATCCCAACTTCTTGGCTGAACTGGCCCCAGGCAAGCTCTTCCATTGGATCCAGTGTCACTATCTGCAAGCAACCTTTCAGAATAAAATATTTGCTGCTGGGCATAGACAGTGGACCGGGCAGATACTGGGAATAGCAGCCAAAAACTTCACTGAAGTCCCATGGTACACCACAAACACTGTCCTTGGGACACAAACCAAAATCACCTTATTTCAACCACTTGTCTGCTTTACTACTAGTTGAGAGCAAAATAATTTTAAGAGAACTTTCAAAATTAGATGACACAATAAATATTATACGAATTTAAGAGTAAGATACAACATATACCCACGAGCAATGTGTAATAAGAAAAATCCATTTACAGCTAGAAAGCATGACCTGTGCACAGGTCACAAAGCAAGTACCTCCAGAACTTGTTTTTAGAGATTGTAATGGTTTTGCACCCATAGCATATGCAGCACCTTTCATACGGCACCACATGCCACACCAAGGGCATGAAGAATGATGCACAGTTCTTGTTCCTTGCATTCTTCATGTACAGAGCATCAGCATATGAGGAAAAACCAAACTAATCCTGAACAAGGAGCATGCCTGTGAATAATACTCGTGTAATGGCAGCAAGAAACACCTGTCTCCTCTAGGTGTTTTGCCACAAGCACAACTCCTTACAGCCAACTTCAGAGCAATTGACACCGTAGCTTTGAATAGCAACTGAAAGACCACTTCAGCAAAAGCAGTATTTGCCACTCCAGGCTTAGCTGCTACAAGTCCAGTGCAGGTGAAGATCTTAACAGCAGTCCAGGTGGATGTTTTTCTGATATATTTTGTACTTTAAGAGTGGTTCAGTGTATCTGGCAAAGTACAAACAGACATGGTCTTCTCAACTGGAAGAGAATCCAAGCTCAAATAACAACCTCAATATGAGGCTGTTAAAACCAGTAACTGGAACATACCCTGCTTGAGGTTAGAGCTGAAAGGACCAAGTGAAGTAGCTTGCCAGCTGCTGGGCTGCCAGGCTGCTTCATGCTATAAACAGAAGTGGCATTAGTGAAAATATCAGAACTGGAGGATGAGACAGAGCCAGGAGGCTACCACAGATTGCCTCAGTAGGACAGTCAGGGACAGCACGTCTGTGCTCAGCACATGGGTAGACAAGGACTGGGCAAGAAGTCACTTCTTAGCATCATGAACACACAGGCATCTATAGACCTTTGGCAAAGACTCTGCTGGGTCACAAACAAAGCAAGAGGAACAAGATGGTGCAACGTCTTCCAAGAGCCCTCAGCAAGGCATCTTCTGCAACCACCTCTCAGCTTGTGCGTGCTGACAAAAGACATCTCTGATGCTGGAAACAGGATCAACAGAAAACCAGCTCCCCAGTAAACTTGAAGCTTGGCCTCACAATCCTCTTTAGCACAGGAACTAAACAACAGAAAACATTTTCTATGGATATGGGATCACTTTAAAGATGAGCATTTGCATGTCCTTCCTTGATAAAAAGGGCAAGACTCTCAATCCAGCTGGCATGACAAAAGTCAGAGACAGCTCGAAACAGCATGGTCAACATAAAACCAACAGTCTTCCCTAGCTACAGGAAGTAAGTAGCATAGAGAAGATTCAGAGCATCAGTGTATTAGAAAAGTATTTAATAGTGTTTTAGATAAGTATGCAAAGGAAAACAGCAATTCCATTACCTCTTTGCTTACAGCAAAAAAATATTTCAAAAGTAGAAGTGATAAATAGTTTCAGGAAACAAACAAGAGAACTAGCTGTGTGATGCAGTTTAAAGGGCAAATTAAATTCCCAACAGAAAAACGGAGAAACTGATGAGTAATCGCACAGTTCAACCCTTCTTTCTGGATCTCCTCAAGCAGCATTTGTCCTTGCCATTTTCACTTATCAGTCAAATCCCAAGCTTTTATCCCACCACCGCGCTTTTGCAGCAGTATCACATGGTTCTGAACTCCAGGAACACAGATGTATGTATCCTCATCATCTCTAACTGGCTAGTGCTTCACAAAGTCCCCAGACACAAGGGTTAGCAAATTGGTACCACTGGGAATGCAGCATCTCTAACATGTAAGGTTTTAAACAACATCAGTATATTTCCAAGTATGCAATCATGCCACATGGCTGTAGAGTTGTACCAGGGCAAAAATACAAAAATATATACACTGCTTTCTTCATTTTCACCAAGTTCTGTTTTTTTTGGTTTTTTTATCACATAAGCCCATTTCAAAGTATTTAAAAAAATTAAAAACTGAGAACACAAGCTTACCTCCAAACAAGGGCTCAGGCTCTACTAAAATTTCTTGTTTTTGAGGAATCGGAGCTCGTACTTCATCCCTATCGAAGAGGAAAGAAAAATCAGAGATAATAAAGTTTAAGTGCTACATAAACCACACCCTGTTGAGCTCCAAAGGCTCCTACAACCCAGACCAGCTAAGGATGCTGCTGTACCACTGCACAGAATCAGAGACTTGAGGTCAAAATAGACCTCAAGAGATTGTCTATTCCCTCTCCAGGCACCGAAGCAGGACTTAGTACACTAAGTATTAACATCTAGCCTGGATGACCTTTCTGCATCTTGATAGATGACACAAATCCCTGGGTGACTTGATCCCAGACTTTCGTCAATCTACTTTCATAGCTTCCTCAGAACTTGGAAGAGTTTTTTAAAACTTAGCTAAGGCGAATTAATCCACCCTCCTCCCCTGTTGATCTACAGAGAGAGGGGAAAAAAAACCAAAACATTATTGGTTACTACAAGCTTTCTCCTGCTGGAAGACTTTATCCCACTTGAAACTCACGGCCCTTTCATTTCCAGAGGAAGTAAAACAAGATGGTCAAAATTGTTATTTTACCCCATATAACTCAGAAAAAATTATTTGCTTTCATGGCTGGGCTCCTTTCACATATCAACAGCTTAGCTGCGCTTACAGAGAACACTGAGTACTCTGAAATTATGTCTAGGAAAAGAAATAAAATTACAAGGGCTATGAAACAGTACAATGTACTCAGTTTCATCACCTCGCCCATGGATCTACTCAAAGGAATGGCATAGGTTCACCCCAGAAAATCCAGTGCACCATCCTGCCTATGGAGTACTCCTGAGGTATACCCTTTCCTGGACTCTCCAAAGTCTTAGAGCGTGCAGTTTGTGGCTCCTGGCCGTGCAGGTTTCAAAAAGCAACTCATAACGTCAGCAAGATGCACTAACCTTGCTATTAACCTCCACATCTTTGATTGCTGTTGTGAAGCTAGTTATTCTCCATTTTGCATACTTATTTTTCTCTCTTCCTAGAAGTAACACTAAGCTGACCAGCACCTGGAGGGTGTCAAGTATAAAAAAGAAAGTATTCTAATAAAAACTTGAATATTAAGGCACTGATGTGCCAGAAGTTGTTTAGAAATAAGAACTCCAACACCTACAGATACAGACTTTTAATTTCATTACCTGTCAAAGGCTAAAGTAGGGAGGCACTTAACATAAATTATGAAGATGAGTACTAACACAGTTGTTTACATGTATACATGTGCTTCAGAAGTATGACCAGCAAGAATTTTCTTAGAAGTTATTTGTCCTTTTCCTGAAACGGAAGACTTTCACAAAGACAAAAGCACGGCTAGGTTTAATTTAGAACTTTTAACAAATGTGACTGATACCAATTAGCTTCCACTCAAAACAACGCACTTAGCCCGAGCAGGCACATTAACAGGCAGCACTGAAAGATCTCTGCCATGCCCAAGTGCAAGAACTCCTTCCTTTATTGGCATGTGATGTGCACAAATACTAATGCAGAGGAATAAGCAACCACAAAATCTGCATATTAGTGTCCATGATCTAACCTTTCAGTGCCAAATCTGGTTACTCTTAAGATAAAACAACAACCAAATGGGACTAAGGTCACTACTTTTTATAAAAACCAAAATAACAAAGTTCTCTTAAGTACCAAAGCAACATAAAGCAAGATTGCTGGAGCAATTTAAAACCAAGAATCTCTCTCCACTGGGTCCTCACTTCAATGTCTCAAGCTCTGTCTGCAAAAACACTATGTTCATGCAATGGAAAACTTCTGAAGCACATGCTAGAGAGACCAGCTTGTGTAGTAAGAATGACTTATTAAGGAAAACATCAGAGCAATCAATTAAACAAGATACCAGAGAAGCACATATTACACCGAAGTGACAGCAGGTTAAGAGAAGGAACAATTGTTTTAATTGCTCTGTCTTACACTGTTAAATTTTTAAGACAGACAACACGTTTGTACGCAGACATGTTCAAGTACGTACTCGGTGTGCGGTCGAACTGCAGCCACCGCCGCAGAGCTGGTGCTCGGCTCCTCTGCTATGCCTCCTCCATCCAGAAACATGGTGACAGCCATCTCCAGGTTGTTGTTGCATGCTTCGAGCATGTGTTTTCCCACGCTTTCGCTGGCACCTGCAATGCCAAAGAAAAGTTAAAGCATTCTTCAGAAAGCGTTTTGATCGGAAGGGCTGGGAACAGCTCACCAGCAAGCTCCCTCTCCCAAAGCACTGACAATTAGAGCAGTTCACCAGGTGCCATTTATCCCTAAGGCACAACTACAAAGTGAGACAAACATATGTACCTCAAGGGGGAAGGGAACGCCCGGATACAGGACAGCCACACTGCTTCCTTCCATAAGGGGAAAGTTCAGTGGAAGCCATCTGAGAGGTTTCCATGCGCTTTTTCTTTTTTCCTAGACTTTTTCCTTGTACAACTCTCCAAACATACATAAGTGTATCAATCTTGACCTCTATCATGACTGCCTCTGCCCTCTAAGACTTCCTCAAAATCATACAATCAGCAAAAGCACCCTTATCAGTGGCATCTCTCCTGCACCCAGCCTTTTCAGAGCCGACTTACTACAGCCATGCCTCTAGGTAGCAGGCTGCCAAAGAGTTTATTTTAATATGGAAAAGCTGGTATACAGAAAGAGTGGCAAAATGCAGCTGAACCAGTCTGGGAGTAGCTTTTGGATCCATAATAATTCCTACCAGCTTCACCACAAGTCACTGGAATGAAGAAAACACCGTTTCCCCAGGATCAGAATGGCAGCCAGCACCAGTCTGAGCAAAACACCTGTAACTTTCTTTCATTGGACGTCTCTGAGATTTTCTGTGAAAGACTCAGAGTCCTAGATTAAGCAGGCTGATAAGTAAGAGAACAGTTTCACTTTGAAACTGTTGAGATAAAGCAATACTAAATGACTTGGGCCATTACATTAAATCACAAAGAGAGCCAGACTGACTGAGGAAACTGCTCTTCCAAAAAATAAAAAAAACAACCTGGCACAACAACGTACTCAGACGGCACTGAGCTACACTTGAGGACCTTAATGAAAATAAAAAGTGCAAAAACACCCCACAAGCTTAGTAAGATCCCAAATAAAACGCAAAAGCATCAAGTAGTTTTTCACACTAACAGCTCTTTGATATTTTCAGGAGCTCATTTCAACACCAGCTGCAGCAACTACAAGCTACCTGTGGAGCCTGGAACATACACAGCACCCTGCAGCCTCACTGCACAGCCACGTGAAGCTGTTCAGGTAGAAGGACTCGAAGGAAAACTGCATTCAGTCCTCTGCTATTGAGGGTTATGAGCGCACAAAGCGTTTGCACCCAGTCTTCCTCACTCCTAAGGGCACTGAGTGAATGTTTCAGTGCTCCTGCTGGCAAACAGAAAGCACCAAATACGTGTTAGGACTCAAAACTTCTGACATCTCATAATTTCATTGGTGAAGCTACACAGGGCCGACACTCTCTTAGCATTGCTCTGGATGAGAGCACAGAAGAAGCAATGTTTTGCTACCTGAGCACTGCACTGGAGGACCACTGAGGTGTGCTGGGAACCAGCAGGCGTAGGGATTCCCGTTGCCCTTTCCACGGCCCCTTGGTGCCCTCAGAGCCGAGGGCACGGAGCAGGGAGGTGCAGCCACGCAGCACCTGTCACTGTGCTGCCAGGGGACGGGCTCCACAGCACTCGCTTCCACACGGAACCTTGCAGCGAGAAATCAGAACCTCAGAACTCTTCCCCGGAGACGGTGGGGGCAGCCCCGCAGGTTCCTGCGTTCCCTCTGGGGGCTCCTACATTTTGTAGGACCCACCTACACCACCAGAAAAGCTGCTGCTGTCCCGGTCGGCTTTCAGCTAGTACCTCAGTGCTGCTGGGCACGAAAACATGAGACCTATGGGCACGCACGGCAGCTCCTTCCATCGGGGAGGGCACGCTCGGGCCGGTTCCTGTCAGAAGAGCCCAGCCACCCCCCAGCGCTCCGTCCCCACTCGAGGCCCCAACGCACCCCCCGCACTGAGGGCCGAAGCCCGCAGCCGAGGTGCCCGCAGCGAGCGGCGCGGCCCTCACACCCCGCACGGAGCCAACCCCGCCGCGCTCCGCAGCCCCTGGGGCGCTGACAGGCGCGGCCCCCCACGCAGCCGGGAGCTCCCCCGCCTCACCGGGCCCGGCCTCCCGCCCGCCCCCGGCCCGCAGCGGCCGCTCGGTGAAGGGAGAAGCGCCGGAGCCCCTGCCCGGGCCCGGCCTTCCGTGTGCCTCACCCGTGATAGCGGTGAACTGCTGGATTAACCCCTTCAGCGCTGCGGAGGCCGCCGAGCCCCCGTGCGCCGCCATCTTGCCGCCGCCGCACAACAACACGCACGCCGCCGGCCCGCGCGCAATACGCATGCGCGGGGCCCGCCCGCGCCCTTCCTCTGCCCCGCCGCCGGGGAGGCGCCGCGCCGGGGCGGGGCGCGGGAGTTGCCATGGCAACGCGGCTCGCGCCGCCTCGGCCTCTGACAGGGGAATCCCCGGCGGGCGGGAAAGGGTTTTTTTCGGTGGTTTAACGTTAACCGCCGGTTGCAGGAAGCGGGCCCCCAGCTCTCCTCTCGGAGGGTTGTAGAGAGCGATAAGGTCTCCCGAGGGCCTCCTCCATAATGACCCACCCCAGTTCCCTCAGCCGCTTCCATAGCACTGTCCTCGGACCCTTCACAGAATTGCTGCCATTCTCTGGACACACTGAGGGCCGGTTCCTGTCAGAATAGCCCAGCCACCACCCGGTGCACCATCCTCGCTCAAAGCCACAACACACACCCCAGCCATGTCTTTCTTGTAGCGAGGGATCCAGGACACAGAACTCAAGGTGCGGCCTCACCAGAAGGGCGATCACCTCCCCAGCCCTGCTGCGCTTCCACACAGATTTACCTCAGAACAGAGCTCTGGCAAAACCTCGGCTGCGCAGAGAACTGAGCTGGAGGAGGCTGGAGACGAAGCGTAGGCAGCTCACAACAGCTCCTGTGCTACCAGGATGCTTTTACTTCAGACCCAGGGAAGCAGCAGCCTCAAGGACATGTGCTGCTGGCGTCTCCTTACAGCACCTGAGAGCTAGCTGAAGGCAAAAGGTGCACTGAGCCATTGTATCAGCTCAGACAGCCAAAGTATGGACTCCTTCACAAACACCACAAACAGCCATCAGCCTGCAGTCCCAGCTGCCTGCTTGGTCTTCTCTTTCAGTTTCTTGTACTACAGTAATAACTTAGCTGTTACCCTCCGAAGAACCAGCCTGACTCCAGCCTGTGGATGCTACATGAACAGCTGAAGCAACGCTACCACGGACTGAGAAATGCCATCATGCCAACAAGAATGGCTCCTGACCGTGATTCAGAACTTGTGGATTCTGCACAACTTGTGTCTGCACTCAGAGACTGTAGACAAAGCATTAAAAGTTTAAATTGCTCGATCGCAGTCTTTGAGTACCTCATACTCAAAAGCAAAGGAGTCATTAACCAACACAAACCACCAAATACACTTCCCCTGCTTCAAAGTACCTGGAATGTAGCAATGAAAACAGGTTGCTGGTGCAACCTACATCCACTCAGCAGCAGCTGAATTCCACCCTCGAACAAGAAAAAGATAAAACAAGCTCAAGAGGAGCCTCCTGAGGACTGCTGTGCCACACACACTGTGAGTAGACACATAGCTGTGGGGCTGGCCTGGCATGGGTTATAGGCTTTGTGTATTTTGCAGCTCAGTGTGGTGGTTAGCTAATGATTGACTAATTAGTCTTGTTTGTTTTCCCCGTTCTGCAATAGCCTTTTATCTTTTCTACACAAGTTTTACAAAATATAGAGAACTAAGAGATAAATCTACACCTTTGGGGTATGTAAAGTTAGAAGATTGACACAGTAAGCTTTAAAAATAATGATTCTTGTGTAAGAGATCAATTTTACAGTCTTGCAAGTAAGAAAAACAATTCACGAAACCCCCCAATCCTTTACCACCACACAGCAAATATACATCTACCCCAAAATGTATTTCTGTATAATTTTGACTTCTGAAATGGCTTCTTTCTGTAACTTTTGTATTTATTTACAGTTGAATCATAGCTGCTGGATTTGTTACTGATAGCAAGGAATTAAGCCTGTAAGACACAAAAAGTCCCCCCATATTCTCCAATTCCTATCTAACGGGGATTAGTTGAGTGCATGTTGTAAACCTTATATGGAAGAGAGACATAACCATCACATTAAGAGAAAAAGAAAGAATCCACAAACAGCTGTGGAGGAAAAGGGAATGAAACTAGTGCTGTATGTGGCAATCGCACATACTGGGACGTGCTGAGCTACACGTGGCTCACGCTGCCAGGGGAATCCCTTCCTTCTCCCTTGATCTCTCTCCCCTCCATGCAACCCTTTACCATCTTGAATTGGATCACGGGGAGTCCAGAGTGCTAACGAGAGAATTCTCTCCTGTTGTTGGAACGTACTCAGCCAGATCCTGTGCAATTAGTGAACTCCCATACTGTGTTTTTTAAACACATTGTGTATCTTGTGACTAAGCATATATTATTTGGTGTCTTGCTGTTACAGGGACAGAATTAGCCCTAATACAACAAGAGCACTAATTAAGTTGAACCCTGAGATAAAGGCTGCCAGGGGATATACATTTTATTTCCAACATAATTCCTTTCCTGCTGCTCAAAACACTCGAGATTTGGACTCTTTTGGTACTAGGCATTAAAGGCTGTTATTAAGAACAAGGCAAACATTTTGTTCCTTAGAGGTACAAAAATACTGTTAGGACCAAAGCACCTCAAACTGCACAGCTGGGCATAAGCTGTAGGGTTTTGGTAGCAGCTGGCTGCAGGGTGACCTGTAGACCAGAAACTGCCCTCTACCACTCAAAATCTGTTCTCCAAAATCCTCAACAACTCATGATACCGGAACTTCAAAACAATAAAATCACAGGAGCACATGGTGCTTCTGGTGATCAGACTTACTTGAGAAAGGGCTGCAGCTGTCAGTGCCATGCTCTCGGAAGGAGGGGCTCCGTGCCAGAGCAGGGACCAGTTTTTGAGCAAGTTAAAAACAAACATCAGAGTTGAGAAATGGATTGTAAGAAAAGGGCTGAATGGAGACTTAAGAACAACACTCTTCATCCTCGGCTGTTTTGAAAATAGAATTTACTTATTACATGCTTATCATGACTGGAAAAGTGTCATTAGCACAAAAACAGTCAATAGCTCTGCCTTAAAGAACACTGCAATCAACAGAGGATTACATCTGACTGCCTGGGTGAGACAAAAACAAACTGAACAGAAGTGAAAATTACCCAGAAACAGATCTATATTGAACAAAGGCTTCTAGCACAACGGTTGGGGCAGTAATGGGAAAAATGAAGTATTTGTAACAGGTCACATGTTGTAGCTTTCTCAAGAACTGTCTCTGAATAGGCCACTTATTTAGGAGAAACCCATCAGTATCAGAGATGTGCAAAGAAAATTAAAAAAAAATCACATTTTTGCCCTGGTGTGCTTTTCATGCTTTCAAAATGTTTCAGTATTTTAATTTTTTTTTAACTTAAAAAACACCAGAAGTTACTGCTTTGAAATATTTTACAAGTTTCTCAGAGTGGAGTTAAAGTCTATAGACCATCCATAAGGTTTCAAATGTGTATTTTTTGAACATCTGCTACCTTCAGTGACTCCCAGAAACATTTCAGCAGTGTTAACTTGCTGTTTTGCTCTTATTCAAAAATGTATACTTGAGAAATATGCCATTACATCCAACAAAAGGCCAAAAGATGGCTTCACAACAGAAAACAATGCAACAGGAATACTACTTCTGCTGACTAGCAGCTAGTTAACTTTTCCACATGCCTCAACTTTCCAGAGCTGTCAGCTTTGTAAAACCTGTAAACGGTAACTCTTCTGAATGATGTTACTTTCATACTCAACTGGAAGACAGTATTTGTTTGTCCTTCAAAAAATATTAATGATAATGGAGCAACAGTTACAGCCAGGCATGGTAGTTGAACTCCAGTTGAAAGTTAAATGCATCTTTAATCTTAGTGATGTCATTACTGGTAATTCCAGTTTTCAGTTGCTTTTCCCCCTTTTGGTATTGCTTTCTCCATCACAACTGTCTCCTGGACTAATGATTTTCGAACATTAGGTGCTTTTAACCAGACTCCTACCAGCTTGCATATGAAAGTTAAAGAGCAGTAAATATGGGCAATATTGCATGAGAATAAAGTTACAAAATACAACAATAACAAAATGAACAGAGGTAAAAGTGAACAGAGGTAAAGGCAAGCCCACAGCCCCTTACATCACTGGCATCTGTGAGAGATCCTTGCCTTTGGCTGTGGAAGAATCATCTGTTCTTCCCCTTTGTCTGAGAAAGGGGTTACTCTAGGAGAGGATGAGATGGAAAGTGCTTGCAAGACTGGCTTAGCTAGCTGCACTCCTTAACTGCCAGGCAAACAAAGCAATTCAACAATAAACCAAATTCCAGTAACGTGCTTCAGTTGAACAGAACAGTGCTTGTGCCAACTAAAGCCTCAATCTCACAGTTGGCAGAGAACTGGAGGTGCAAACTCAGGTTTTTGTTTGCTTCCTCTGAGGGATGTGTATTCTCCCCATAAAAGGCTCTGAATCCTTATTCTAAGGCCATCAGTTATTTTGGATTTTAAACAGTAACACTATTTATATTCCAACTTGAAATAAACCTTGCAAACGCAAGTCCTAGAAAATAAGCCGTAGTCAAGAAAAGACCAATTAAAAATTTTAAGGTGTAAGAGTGTAAGTTAATAAAACTCAGAACCATCCACAGCCAATTGAAATAAACGGTTTTGAATGCTGTTGCAGCACAAAGTGATCTCTCAAAACCATCACTTTTAAAACTGTTTAGAGGAAGCTTTGCCTGACACAAGGGTAAACATTACTACGGTTTTAATTCTCATTAATTTCACCACGTGTCTGTGGTTCTGCTGTTCTACTCAGTAACAGGGCTTTTAAACATCTGAAGGATTGTCTTTTGTTTTTTCTTAGGCAATGAATGAATATCATTTGCATCACCGGTATTAACACAATTCAAAACTTTTCCACCCTTGATGCTGGGTGATTTCATTCGGACTCTGGTAGGGGACTGCCAGTTTTCGTTGCAAGAGCCTTTCCGAACCTTGCGGTGATTTGTTTCTGTCTGGTTTTTCGGTAGCTTGGAATCCTTTGCCATCTTAGAACTTCCATTTCTAGAAGAGTCTTTCACAGACAGAGGCGTTTTAGTGCGAAGAAGGTACTCATCTGGAGAGCCCTTCTGTCGGTTAAGCGACCTTTCCTCCTTGTCAATTTGTCTTTGCAGCTGTAGAGCCAGAAGCCTATCCTGCTCTTCTTGCATACGCCTTTCATGGAGCTCCTGCTCAAAGGCTTTCTGCATTTGCAAGTTAAAATCATTTATCTGCTCCCCCTCATCCTCTGGAGTTTCTGGAAAAGTTCTCCTCCTCTTGTCAAGCACACCCAAGTCAAGCACTGCCTCAGCCGGTGGCTCCAGAGACTTTCTTTTCGGAGTCTCCTTAGTGCTTGGCAGACTCTCTGGTTTCATCGCAGAATTTATTGCTGACTGAACACAAGCACTAGTTTCAGCACAGTTTTCAAGGTTTATGCTTTCTACATGTGTTAAACTGTCCAACTCTATTCCATCTTCTTTAGATCTGGGAAGAACTGTTCTAGCCCCTTCTACTTCTGCCGTTCCACAAGCTGCATCTGGAACTTCATCTCTGAGACAATTTGGTCCTTGTGTGTTTCTCTGCTCGACAGTGGTGGTTTTCTCTGAAGCTGAGGCACTTAAGAAGTTAATGCACGACTCCAAAAACAAATCCTGAGCACTAGAACATTTGGTCCCACCAGTCAGCTGTGGAGACAGTGTTGGCATTTCCTCTTGCTCATCTTGACCCTCAGTACCGTTGCCTTCATTGTTACTGCTCTCCTGAAGGAAAGAGAGAGACTCCTAATAAAATAAATTTATTAAAAGCCAATGGGTATGAATAAAATGCAAATCTGATTTATCAGATTTGATTTATCTGATTTATAGCTGCACTGCTCATAACTACTCTGGGATATTAACTTGGATTCTTCTTTAAAAAGAAAGAATAAACAGAATTGCTATGTAATAATGCAAGTATTTAGAACAATCTAGAAAAGCTTAGCTAAAAGACTGAAAACAACTGCAGCATTCTCCTATTATCAACGACTCCAGTGAGCTGCCCAAGGTATTAGCCTGCTCATCTTCTTTAGAGACTAGTAAGAAAATTCTGACAGACATGGAATCAGAGCGTAACCTCCTTGAATGCACTCCAGAACCATCATTA
Source organism: Penelope pileata (assembly GCA_013396635.1). Lineage (NCBI taxonomy): Eukaryota > Metazoa > Chordata > Aves > Galliformes > Cracidae > Penelope > Penelope pileata. The sequence goes on from WBMW01000009.1 coordinate 535,362, forward strand.
GAGTTTTACACACTATCAGTTGCAGCTCAGAGCTCACTGAAGATCTTCATGTACACAGCATTTACTCCTTCAAAAACCAGAGGAGTATGGATTATTGAAGTCATCAAAAAAAACCTGCAGAACTAGAGGAAAAACTCAAGGTAATTTGAAGTCTGTGGACCTGTGGTTATTTGTGAATTGAGGAGACTGAGGTATCCTGGGGCAGACAAATACCACACAAGGTACAAGCAGACTTAAACTCCAAAGTTTTTCTCAGGATTGAAGTTTAGTTAACTGAAGTCTCTGTGTAGGTATGCAAGGTAACTATAAAATAAACCCTAGGTGTGTGTCTGCTGACTGTTGAGTGTGGTTTCTTCCCTTTCCACTTTCAGGAGTCATGAATGCTGAAGGCAGCTCAGAAAGGGAAACGTGAATTGCCCTGTGCTGACAGGCATTACTATAGGCAAAGCAGAGAGTAACCTGCAATTTCTAACACTGAGTTTTGTAACAAAGTGATTCTAGTTACCACAGAGCCAGAGTCAGTCCTGCCTCCTTCTGTTGTTCTAGAGAACGAAGCTGATTCCAATGTGTGATGATGCTTTGGAGTCAGATACCTTAAAGGAAGGGGGAAAAAAAAAAAAAGTATGTTTCTTGAAATTTTTTTTCCTTCGCATTGCCAGTCCTTTGCATTAATCATAACCTCATGTTCGTTCTAACAAACAAAAACAACAGAGGGGCGAGGGTATCCCTTCTCCTTATAGGTAATATGGAGGAGATGTTTTAACATTCAATTGCCTACGTTTGCCCAAATTATCCAGGGAAGTTGGCCTGCAGGAGTCTGAGGAAGCACATGGAACAGAAAGACACTATAATGAGAAACAGACCACTAATTATAAAACAGAAAATTGGCTTTCTTACTTCTGAATGTCTCCAGAGTTGCTTGGTTTGCTCTTCATCTTGCTCAAATTAGCTGGGACTGATTCACGTGAGAGGGTGTCTCCTGATGAAGGACTGCTGAGCACATGTTCTCTCCAACTGTCATTCTTCAATGACAAGAAAAAATTGTGTTATATAAAACAAAACAACACAAACAGGAGAACTACTTCTGTCCTTCTGTTACAGAACTAGTTACTTCTGTCCAAGGAATTCCAGAACTGCAAGTAATAGACAGTTATGGAATAGGAAGTGTCACATGTTCTATACACTTTTCTGCATCTGGCAGTAATTGACAAGAGGTTTTGGTTGAAAACCAGGTGTTCAGGTTACACTATTAGGACTATTATCTGGTAGCAAAAAACAAAACAAAACAAAAAAACCCAAAATCCCAAAACAAAGAACACAAGCAAAAGTAGAATAAATAAATAAAAAAAAAATCTAAGTTGAACTTTCTCAAATATCATCACATGTTCCTTTCTTCAGTATATGAGGATATAGACCTCAATTTCTTTCAAAGTAGTCTTTTAAATTCACAAGGAAAAGGAAGTAGCCAGAAGAAAACCAATGTTTTAAAATGTTTTGCAGCAAAAGCTTCCTACACCCATTTCAGGTGCCTATTATACAGGCAGAAATGTTTGGAGTATTTCACCCTCTTGCTGGTTCTTCAAAAATGAATGCTCAGTCTGGGAGCTGAAGTACTGATGGCTGACAACAGCTTCCAACTACAATTTGAGTAAACTGAAGTTATTCAGAAGTTTAACTTTTGCTCTGAAGTTGCTTACACTAAATGACCACAAGAAAGTGTCCCTCTTCATGTTAACTCACCAGGCTGTTACTCAGCTGCCATGCCAACTGTTCATCTTGTTTAAGCTGTTCCTCCATCTCCTTTCGTCTTTCTTCTGCCAATCTGTGTTCCTCCTCCTCTTCTGCTAGCAGCCTTTGAATGTATTCCTCGCTCGCCTTGTTCTCCTCCTGCTCATGGGCTCGCCTTTCTGCCTCCACCTGAAAAAGATTTTTTTTGAAGGCATGCAGTTACTATTACAACACATCAGAACCTCTCAACTAGCACTCTTTCAAAGGGAGCAACCCACTACTCACAAAGGCCCTGCACCGTTCAGAGCCAGTATTGAACTGCACAATTGTCCAAAGATGTAAGAAGCAGATACTGCACGTAGAGTCTTCCGTCTGAGAAGTGACCTACCTTTTGATTTCTGTAACTTTGCACTGTTAAGCTTGCTGACCACATGCAAGGTTGAATTCTTTTACTCACCTTTTTTAAACTTTAGTAACAAAATGAGTATATCCAACTACATGAGGTAAGATTCTTTATCAGGCCGGATGCCAGTTAGGCTACAGAGCCTGCTCAACCTGCTTACATCATCTTAATTCCAACGCTGTCCTGGAGGACAGCACATCTCTCTTCTGTGCCCTTCCGTTCTCTTGGAACGTGCAAAACCCAAAGCAGCAGACCTAGAATTTTGAAGTCTGCCCTCCTTCCTTCGGGCAGACATCTGCTCCTGGTAAACCAGTTATCAGCAGCTCCACAAGGACAGCAGAGTACTGAAAAGAATGAGTAATGCTTTATTGAACTCTGTAATGAAATTTGGATATTTTCTTTAGAGAGAAGCGTCAAGCTGTAATACTATGTGAGCTGTATTTGTTTCAATGCATCTATGTCTTATGAATGGCACCAGACACCCTTATGTATTTCACTGCTTCTGGGCACCGTTTTCATTTTCCGTTGATATCATCCCTGGCAATCAATCTTCTCCTAATAATTACCATAAAAGAGAATCCCACAATCCTCTGCTTCCTGTACTCCCCTGCTCTTGTAACAACCAACGGTGTGGCTTTCAGGGAAAAGAGCATTCTGAAATTATTTTCAGTTGTCATTCTTACTAATACCATGTCAGAACGGGATGAAGAAGAATACTTGCAGAAACCTTCATGTTTGTCTATTTAAATATTTTCCACTTTTCAAATGAACACAGAGTGTGAACAAAGAAAATGGGGCTGTAAAAAAAGTCCATCCTTCAGCCTTGACTTTGAGTGATGGACACTAAGCCTGCAGCATGAGAGCTTGCCTAATACTTGAAGGGGGCAGAAGCTGAAACTGTCACCAGAAAATGCAGCTGTAAACAAGCACAAACAGCTGAACAAATAAAGTCTGCTCTTTCAGCTTATGTCAACTGTGTATCTGATGGTCAGCTTCCATCGTTAGCAACAGCTGTTAGCGCTGCTCTTCAGCAAGAGCTGTGTCCTTCCTTTCCTCCTTTCACACTGTACCCACACCTCACAAGTGACACCGCCAGCAGCACAGTTCAGTGTTAGAATCAGATGGGGAATCCCTTTCTGAGAGAGGTTTGCTTCTGGCTGTTAAGTTTCACATCTCTGCGTGCTTTGCCCTGGTATCAAGTTTTTTCCCTATTCAAGATTTCTTGTTTGTAGAAGCTGTGAAGCCTTCTGACATACAGCCTTGTGACTACAGACCCTTCCTAGAGGCTCTTCAATAAAGGATAAACGGAATTCATGCTTCAGGAATGACCAGTGTGTTCTTGTAGCAACAATGCCCTTTCACATATCTTCCTTTTTCGCTAAATAACATTTCAACCGTTTATGGGAACAATTCAAATAACTAGATACAAAGCATTTTCACTTTTAAATGTATTTTTAGACTTACCTTGCTAACCTCTGCTTCATATTCCTGTCTCAGTTCCCCAGGTTTGCTCAGCCGGTGTTGTGGATGGGGGACGCTGACTAAAGGAGAGGAAGGGGGGAGGAAAGAGTGAGCAGCTAAGCAAATCTTAAAATCCTTTGTTGTTGACTGTCATGATCATTTCCATACCCAGTCATAGGAATGACTTAAGCCTTATGAACAAAGTAAAGAAAATACAAAATATAAAAATAAAAGCACTGTGTGACAAAGTAGCAAGAGCAGTCAGTATTTTCCAAGCTCTGTCTACAAAGCGAATATGCATGCTGATCACAACTTTGCTTTCTGCCATTAACTACTTCACAGTAAGCAGGAAAAAATGGAACAACCTGCCATAGAGCCGGCCTACCAAAGGAGATCAAAATGCTATTCACTTTTTAATTATTTAAATATATATACATCAATTTTGTTTTCTGCTGAGGATGTTCTGTGTTTCACGCATCGAGCTAGAATGCTGCAATCTACTACGGTGCAAGTTAGCTCTCCAAAACATTCAGGATTCCAAGTCCTATGCCATTTGAATACAAAAGCCCTACAGGATACTAAGAAAAATCTGCTCATGTGGTCTGTTCTTAAGACATCCTAAGGTTACTGTGTCCATTTTTCCCTGAGGTGCGTTAAACACTCAATGTCAGCACTGCTACTGACCACACAAGGAAGAATAGGGAGTGGTGCAGGAAAAGAAAAGTGTTTCCTCTCCCAGCTTAGCCTCCTCCAAACATAAAACTGTGAAACGACATAAAACTTTAACAGAGCTTACAACATATTAAAACCCCCTTATTTTTTTTAAGTGCCTGGTCAGATTTTGCTTTCTTTTGCCTAACATGGCAATTTCAGGCTCTAAAACTCTTGGATGGACAGAAGACCTGGAATTCCTAACCAAACTGCTCTGCCTTGCAAGTCCCTTTCACAGGAGAGCTCCAACGCTGCGTTTTCTAGGAGCAACACAGCACATCCACACATGGTTTCCTCCTTCACAACACCCAAAGTCCACTAATACCAATTACTACTCTGGTAAAGTACAGACATCTCAGCACAAGTGAGATTGTACTTACTTTCCTCTTCCAAATCCTGTCCGTTAATTCTGCGCTCGCACTCCTTCGGGTATTTCTTCTGAATCTTCTCCCAGAGTTCCCAGTTGATAAGGGTATTCCTGCGGGCATTATATCGTGCCCAAGAGGAGACTCGACGCCGACAAAAAGGGCAGCAAAGGCTGGCATTTTCAACTGTCAGCTGGAAACATGAGTTACAGAGGGTATGGTTGCACGGCAGGGTCACGGGCTCCACAAAGATCTCCATGCAAATCTGACAGAGGCAGTCGGCTAAGGAAAGGGGAACCTCCGATTTCTTCGACATATTGACTCGAAGCTCAGGAACGAGACGACTGTAACATCAGTACCTGAAAGCAGAAAGAGACAAGTATTTTACTAGCCCATGTAATGGGCAAGTACATGTAGTAGAGAACACTGTTTTACAGCCACGTGACAAAAACCTCAGTGAATTTAAGAAAGCTGGTTACTTTTGTTCACAATCCCAGAAATTTTTGACTTACAGAGGAGGATGCAAGTCTTACCAGAGGTCACTGAAAAGCTACAGCAGTGTTTCCTATGGCAGTTCTCTGTGAATTGCAGCAGGTACTTCAGAGGAGAGCAAGGAGGTAGTGAGAAGGAAGAAAGAGAGTGAAAAGTCTTCCAGCATTTATTCTCTAACAGTTACAAGCCAAGCTCATGTCTGGTGGGTGTTATCACAGTTAACAAACTGAAATTAGTCCATTTTTTGGAATATGTGCATCCTTCAGAAGTTGCTTCTAGCGCAGACTTAGCTCCAACATTTTCTGAAGGTGAAATACAACACTCCCCCCATGCACCAGAGGTTCTTCCTTGGAGAGAAGGTTCTTCCACATTCATTCATTTGCTTAAGCTGGAACTCAAAAGTCAAAGTACTTTTCAGCCTTACGAATATAAGCACAGAACTAACCAACATTCAATCCTTTGGCATCTCCCAGGATGACTTGTGTGACTTAAACAGTGGGGACCATCCAGCCTTCCTGCCACCGACCCTCCTCAGAGGGCTTTCCACTTGACCCACAAACATCGTGGAATGGAATATAAAAACTAGAAGACACACTCTCTGCAGCAAAAGGGACAAAAATACGATTTTTGAAGCTACAGAGACTCAAGAAAGGTCTTTCAAGCTTCACGAAAAAGCAGCAGGCTGCACAAAGCAGGGGGAACTTTCTGACAGAAAGGCTGCAGCAGTTCGGGCCCGGATGACCTGCAGGGGAACCTGATGCTGAGACACAACTGTATTACAGCGGCTGCTGGTGGTTTCGCTCTTCTTTAATGAAAGAAGTCTTATTTTCTACAAGGGGTTTTAGATAACATTGGCACACCCAGTACAAGTCTTTGTAACAAACCACCCAAGAAGTCCGTATGTACCTCTTCGGGACCAAGAGCTCTGCTGGTAGCGCGGCCGGGGCTGCGGCTGAAGGGGTGGGGAGGGCAGGGCAGAGATCCTCGCAGGGCGGACGCGGACCCACGTCGCTGCCGGGGTCCTTGCAGGCCAAGGGGGAGGCGCAGCGCGGGGCTCTGCGGGGACAAGGAGGTCCGAGGCGGCCCCAAAGCCCACACGGAGCGACCCGCGCGGCGTTAGGACCGTAACACCTTACCATAAACAACGCAGCAAAGCAGCGCTGCGAGGAACGGCAGGAGGCAGAGCACGGGTGGGGAACGGCGAGACAGCCGGCGGCCCGGCACCGCGGAGGCCCGCGGCCTGGCCCGGCGGCCCGCAGCCCGCCACCCTCCCTCGGGCCAGGCCGCGCCGCCGCACGGCGCCGCCCCGCCTCTCACCTCGCAGTTCCGCCGCCCAGAGGCCTCCCCCGCCGCGCTCCGCCCTCAGGACCGCGCGGTTCCTCCGGCCGTGATGCTTCCGCCGAGCTCTGTCTGCAGAGGGAGAGCGGCTCAGGGCCGCGGCCCGGCTCGGCCGCGCTGAGGGCGGCCTGCAAGGCCCGCACAGCCCGGCTGGGAGCCGCCAGGGCGCTGGTGTAAATAAAAATCGAGAGTGGAGCCCGCAGTGAGGGTCTGGAGTTTTGTTCTCTGAACGTTTCAGTGAGAAGCAGTTGTGAGCGATTCTTGCTAAGGGCGCCTACAGCACAGTGTTTCGTCAGAGATACTTAAAGAAGCACGAGCTGCTCCAGAAAGTGGTTCCAGCACTCCCGCTTGGAAGATAGGCTAAATACGTGCGATACCGAAGTCTTACCTCAGATGGTCAAAGTAGGAATGTCCTGGCCTTACAAATAGACAAGAATCCGAGAATGATAAAGGTTGGAAAAGACCTCTTAAGATAATCTCATCCCACCATGCCCACTGACCATGTCCCTCAGTGCCACATCTCCGCAGTTCCTGAACGCCTCCAGGGATGCTGACTCCACTTCTCCCTGGGCAGCTGTGCCAGGGCCTGAGCACTCTTTCTGAGAATAAATTTTTCCTAACATCCGACCTGAACCACCTCTGGCACAGTGTGAGGCCATTCCCTCTCATCCTAAGGCTGCTACCTCGTCCTAATATTCTTTTTTCCTACTCACAGTGGAGACAGTGGCACAGAAAGGCTCAATGTCCCCAGTCTCTTGGAAGAGGCGTGACTTTTTAAACCACAGCAATGTTTAGTTTACAGAAACAACTCTCTACAACTTGAATCAAAGGAACTGTACTCTTTCCATAGGACACAGTAATTCAGTCAATGCCCAGATTGTACAAACACGTGTTACAGTGCATGCACTGTCTCCTCAGGGTCACCTGCGGGTGCAGGGACCAGGACAGGACGGGCTGATCCTTCCCTGGTGCTCACCTTTCCTCCAGCGCTGATGTCCACGCTGCCTCCTGGCTCAGCTCCTTCTCCAGGAGCTCGGCCTGCACCTCAAACTTCTGTGCCAGCTTCTGCAAGCTTGAGTCCAGATCTTTGAACCGAGTCTCCAAGGTTTGCAGCTTATTTTCTACTCTGAGGGATGGAAAACAAGCGTTTAGTTAGAACTCGGGCATCAACGCCATTGGTGTGGTGACACATTGTACCATGAACTGATCCAGATCAGATTCCAAGGTTCCTCCCAAGCCGAATGTGAGCTCACTTCCTCATTTTACAGATGCTTACACCGCTAGAAATTCAGTTTTCTGATGCAGCCTAGGTCCCTCTGCTCCTTCCCTGGTGCAGAAATCTTATAAATGCAGAAAGAGCCATAGGGAAGATTTGTGTTTGAATCTAGCTGTGTTTGAGTTGTAGGTGTCAACCATTTCCATTAATGTTAGTGGCAAGAGGTATTTTTGGTTTTATATTTTACATTTTGAGGTGATTTGTGCTTTTACTTGTGCTGTTGTGATCTTCTCAACCCTTTTCATTTGACACCGAACAGAACTTCTCATCCTTCCCCAGATTAAAAATTATGCAAATAATAAACCAAGCCACCCTCAATCTGCTTTTGGTCTCTGTCAGCTTTTCCTGCTCTGGTTTTCCCTTTCATATATCAGTTCTTCTGCAGAAGACCTTAGTGAAACAGCAATAAGAAAACTGCTGTGTTTTGCAGCTGATATTTATTCACTGCTTTTTCAGATTTTAGTGTCTGCTGTGGCTTTCCTTATTAAAAAGAATTGTGTCTTTGTACTCTCTTAAATGATAATCCTAAATATGAGGTTTTTTGACTTTGAGCTCCTCCACACAACCTCTGCAGAAGAAAACTGCTCAGTTGAGAACTTATTGAGTCTGGGGTCAAAGGAGGAGGGAATTGAATCGTTTGTGCTTTGTGCTCCTTTGCTGCTTTTTGTGCTGCTTGAGGAGCAGGGTATGCTGGGCTTCTTTCATTCTGGTGGGGGCTTTTGTGAAGATCATTTTCTTTAAGTTTGCCTCCGGTTACTGCTTTATGTTGGTGTCTGTTCTTTATTAATCCTGGTGATCTCAAAGCTATGGAAATATTTATCAGAGTTGCTCCTAAACGCGGAACAAGTCACTGGGCACAATGTACTTCGGTACTGATTTACTAGAATTTCAGCCATTCCCATGGATTTCTGCAATTTTCTTTGTGTTTTACTGGCAGAACTTCACGCTTTATCAAGTAATTGCTGAATTTTATTACAGACAAGACCCTACATTTTTTATCTGTAGCCCCTCTTTCTCCATCCCCAGTTTGCTCCACTGTTTCTGTTTCTATTATTATTATTGTATTGTTCTGATGTTTAGGGAACTGGACCCTGAATTGTAGCCTTCCAGTGTTGAACACTGTATTAACATCTTTACCTCTTGCTTGCTGCGGCCCTATTTTGTTTTATCTCTAGCTGAACCTTTTTTCTTTCATTTTCAATGATTAGGATAAAATACACAGTAGCTTTCAGGTAATGTTAGAAGCAAAAGCAATACTCTGTCCCCCCAAAACCAGAGATTATCTTGTATAAACAGTGGATTAATCAAATCACTGACAGCTTTCCTTTTTTCCATTCACACTGTACAGTGTTTTAAAGTGTTGTTTCAAGAGGGGCCAAGAACACAACCACTGGCACAAGTGCTGGGCAGTTGCTCGACCAGCCATACCTCCTCCATCTGCCTGACTTCTCTTTCTCCTTTCTAGGGTGGTGTCGGCAGTTTTCCTGAATAAGGAGGGAAAATAAGAAGGCATTGGCAGTGAAATGTTTTCCTGGGTCTCCCTGGCCTAAAGTCATGATCTGTCTGGCAGCTTGTAAGGGTCCCTCTACGGTTTTCTGTTGCTTCCTGAGGCTAAGAGACTTCCTTTCCAATCCTGTCAGTCACTTTCATTTTAATCCTACATAGGTAGGATTTCTCTTGCTTCAACGGGAATTTTATTTGAGTCTGCTTTCTCCTCGTGTCGCTTTAGAGATTTTTGAAACTGGCCATCATTCTTATTGAGTGTTATCTTAGATGTCAATAAATTATTGTTTGTGATGTTGCATATCATTAGTTGATTAACTTTTAGAAGGGATTCACCTATTGAGATTATGTTTGTGTGCATGTGAATTTTAGGACTGACATAGAGCTTGAGCTGGAGATTGAACTTGTCTGATGTAGAAATGCAGCAAGTTGGTACGAACACAAAGAGTTGGTGTACCTTAAAGGGGGGCTGCTGTCTTTTGATCAAGGTTGTGAATGAAGCTTAAGAATTGATGAATCCTCTTACAGCTGCCACTGTGGCTAGCCTTGTGCCTACAGCCTTGTCGACACCACATGCTGGTTAGTGAGATCATGACTATATGGTGAAGTGAAAAGAAAGGAACTGAATTCATTCAGGTTCACTGCTTGAAGGTATTAAAACAATCTCTTCACTGTGAGCTTCTCCCTGGCATAGGTTGGTTGGTATAGGATGGCACTAGCAACCTGGAACACTGAGGCGTTGGAGGTTTTGTTGTCTTGCTGGTGATTTTCACATCTGGAGGAGAGATTGTCCCTTACTGCAGTACTGCTGTTACAGTGGAGGGCTGATCTTTTGTAATTTGAATATAAAAGCAAGTAGCAGGATCTGAAGCATGGATTTCATGCATTTCATCAGCAGGAATATTCACAAAGGACAGTAACAATTCTTACTACATGTAAACCAAACCTATACGCATGCACCTAAGTTAGCATAAATTTGTTTGATGCCACTTGCACAGCACAGATGGGACATGGGAATACACGTGAAAATCCACCAAAAGGGAGCACTGTCACCTGTCTTTTAACTGTGGAGAGTTTCAGACCCTTTTTCCACTCTTTCTTTTTTCCTGAAGAGCAGTGGCCATGGCTTTCCTTGGATCCCACTGCTGTTACTCACCCGGCTGACCAGACACCGTCTTGTAGCGATGGTGCTGTCGCATGCAGCAGAACACGTGGATGGGTGCCAGCAGGGGAAGCAGGTGCCAGACTATTTTGGATGAAGCCAGTGAACCTGTTGATCCAGCTTTTTTGCAAGCCTCTTTGAGTACAGGCTTTGGAAATGGAAGGTGACTCAGTGTCACCTATGTCCCAATTCCTTAGTCACAGTGATTTTCTTTCTTAAAGTACATAAGAAGGGTCTGGTCTTGCTTTTTGTTAATTATAACCACATGCTTCCTATCCTTGAACCCAATAGGCGCCCAGGTATTTTCCCAAATTCAGAAGTTCATCCCAAATTTCCCATTTATAGCAGGACCGCAGCAGACCGCAAACCAGAACCACCCGTTACCGACAGTCTCCTGGCAGCACTTCACGCAGCTACCAGCCTTTGCTGATCAAGCACTTGCACAGAATCCTGCAGCAAACAGCCAGGATCAGCAGCTTGAAGCTGGCCAGGATGGCATTCATGAAGTACAGCTCTCTGCTCTGTCCCCCTTCCCCTTCTAACAGATAAAGGAGAAACAGAAGATTGCTCATGAACCACCCTCTTCCCACATAGACACAGGATATATTTACATCCCATCACCTGTGAAAATTTCCGAAGGAAGTACAGGTTACCTTGCTACCACACTGCTACAGCATAATCTTGTCTCCTCTCCCTCTGCCCCAGTCCTGTTGTCATTCCTCATTCCCTGACACAGTACTAGCACAACCCTTTAAGGACCTGTTTAATGTCTTGCTCAGGGCGCGCAGGGATATGCTCTCTTTAGCCATCTTCCTGGAGAAGGAGAAGGAAAGCTGGTGTGGGCTCGATCCTCTCTCCTGGGCAGGCAACAACACGGACGGGGGCTCTGACTCCTGCTGGAGGTTGTTTGCACTGGGGCTTTTTATAGCCTGCACACCCAAATATAGCTCACAGATGCATGGGCACATGCTCCTGAGCATACTACACACCAAGTTACACAGCTGGACCACTTCCTCTGACCCACTGATCTTGTCCCTCTTCAGACATGAAATAAAGAAGGGGAAATCTAGGCTGCTTGTTTGCTGTTTAGGTTTGTTTAGCTACAGTGCCCTTCAGCTCTTCTCCTGGGCCAAAGTTTCCTGCTTTTAAGGGCTGTACAAGCAGATTGTTGTTGGAGCGTGGTTTTTTTTTTCTTGTTTTGATGGTAAAGCTGGACTTGGATGAGAATAACTTGTGTTTGACTGCAGGGAGCTGCTTCTGCAGCTAGTAGAAGGCATTGAGTCTTTGCCTGTGAAGAATTCAGGACAGCCTGAAGAAAAAGTTTTTTTTAAATTATTTGCCCATTCCATGGGAAATCTAGCATGAATCAAACACAGCAAGAGCTGCAGCATTTCCACTTAGCTGCATTCTCCCCACCTTCAACTTGCAAACTAAGAGTTGCTTCTAACAAGCCATCACTGGCAGGTTTGGCTTGCAGTGTTTCTAACAGCTTTGGGAAAACCATGGAGGGTTTGGCTAAGGAAGAACAGTGCATTTGGGCCTTTTTTATTTACCCATTGAAGAGCTACAAAATACACTTCTTGACACACCTTCACACAGCACCAATGTTTGGCAATACTAGAATGAGTACAAACACATGGGAGCAGTGAGAGAAAGCATTTATTAAGACAAATGTAATTGTTGTTTTTCTCCCTGGAATAAACAACTGAACACAGAAGACAGCTGACCTGTTAAACAGATGTTAACATTTTCCCCCTGCTCCTTTGCTAACTGCAGTGTGAAAAAAATGGAGTTGACAATGACTGTTGAAGTAATTTGATTACTCATTAGTAAGTTAGCGCTTCTCTAGTCTTCTATGCAAAATAATGAAAAACAGATTTCCACCAGGTCCAGTTCAAGCCAACTGTGACACAGTTTAATAGGGAAACTAAAATAAAGCACTGAAATAGTTCAAAACACAAGGAACTCAACCAATTACATCTTCGTTACTGGTCCATTCAGCATTGTGGACTTCCCTGTCAGTGTATATCTTCCAACTTTAGTTATGTCAGGTCAGTTGTGAACTAACATTATCCTATTGAAATCGGTTTCACTTAAGTTCAGGACACTGATTGCCAGCCTACAAGAAACAGCTGCAGTGAATGCTCCCAGCTGCTGAAAACATAACACCGGGCCAACTACATCACGTGAGAACACACGACTGGGATCCCTTGCCACTCCTGAGGATGCAGTGGGTTTCATTGTTCAGGTCGCTGTCAGTGGATTTCGCTGAACTCGTATTTCAGATGCAGAGAAATGATTGTTCCCCACAAATTTCCGTAAACATTTCAGTGTCTAAGATTCTGGCAATGGATAAACAGATATAGAACTACTCTGATCAGCAACTAACACTCTCCTGGAGCCTTTGATCTCTGCGTATGTGATCCAGTTCACCTTCTCTCCATGCTCAATGGTTAGCTTTGGTAAAATTCTAGCATGTTCATTTGAAGCTGCTTTGCTGAGCTTTCCATCTTTTCTGGCAGCAGCAGCTGCTTGGGCCTTCCTCCTCTGGAGAGACTTTGCTGGGCTTTTCTGTTGCTTTCCAATATCGCTGCTGACATCCCAGAGCAAGACTTTCCCATCATTTCCCCCAGTCAACAGCCAGTATGCTTCTGGCATGAAGAGGACCTGCGATACTCCCAAGCTGTGACCTTTAAACTCCAGCTCACGTTCAAACTTGAGACCAGTGACTCTGAATATTCTGACTTTACCATCTTGAGCTCCGCAGCCAAAGATGTTGCCGCACGATGCGACAGACAGGGAATGTGCAAGTGGAGGGTTAAAGAGCTGCCCAGCTGACTGCATCTCCTCTTCCTCCTCTGTTTCACACTCCTGCAGGTTTACGGTCCACAGGGGGCGAGCCTTCTGCAGGTTCCACAGCATAACCTTGAAAAAGATCAGATGAATCAATAAATTATCCATTTTACTTCAACCATAGTGTCTGATTCTAAAGTAGAATCAGGTCCTTTTTTACTAATAGTAACATAAAAGTTTTTGCTCTGGCAGAGCAAGGACCGTGTGTGAGTGCAAGAGATGCAAGATCTGTTGCAAGAAAACTCCACCTGACAAATATGGCAAATTCTTACAGCACGCTTTCCAAGCCATCGTAGTGCCTTTCCCAGCAGAGTTAATGGCTCAGACCTCCAGAGCATGAAATGAATGGAAAAGCATTTAGAACAGCTTTTTCATCCATCTCAGCAGCAGTAATCTTGATATACTGCACATCTTAATTATTTAAAAGCAGGGACATGGAAACGTTAGCAGTGACTGAACAGAGAGCTTTATCATTCTGAATTTTAGTTCTGTCTCTGCTACATAATTGTTCTAAGATAATCACTTTTATGAATGTGTTCGAGAAATGGGATAGCAAAAGGTAAACAGCAGCTCAGTCCCTGAATTTTAAACCGATGTATATATGCACTTTTTATATTGAATGAGTAGATCTGGTTTGTCCTGTTAGCATCTGAAGGCAGAGCACGCTCTCCCTGCTCAGATGGGGTGGTTTCAGACTTGCTTCTGAAATGCCCCTGCACCTGCAAGCTGCTCATGAAGCAAGAGCTGTGCCTTCAAACCAATCCTGTGTCTACCACACAACAGTTCAAGTACCACAGATTTATACTGCACCTGCTAAATTATCTCAATACTTTCATAGTGTGCATTAATGATGATTGCTTTCAAGGCCAGCAGATATCAAAGTGCAAGTCAAGTCTAATGCAGTATTGATAGACTGTTTGCTTATGTGGAATCCATATGTTATTTCCTAACTCGTTTCTATTTTAGCAGTCAATGCTGCTGCATTAAAACTACTTTGCTACCAATGAAAGGAAAAACTTTTCCACGATGACTGTGCAGAGCAGAGCACATCAGAGGGGCTGGGCCTTGACACGTAGGCCAAACGCTTCCATTCTCATCACTGACAGCATCAGCTTCATGAATTTCACAAGTGGTGACAAGTCTTCTGCAAGCTAATTATTCCCTGCCCTCGTGGCGTTTTCCCTGCTTCCATGGCACTCTTGGAAATAACACCAGCGACCCAAATTTCAGTTCCCATCAGCTACTGCCTTCATTAAGTGTTTGCCCAGAAAATGTTTGGATACTTGTTGAGCTGTTGGCTTGCCCAAAGACACGCTGCAACACAGCACGGCAGAACTCTGCAGCTCACCTGCTCCTGGGGAAGTGGTGGCCAGCCCTGATGCAGAAAAATGCTCTTTTCTCTGTACAACAACACTGACGAATTTCTGCTTTCACCTAAAAATTCGTTTGCTGACCTACACTAAAACAAAAAAGTCACCAAAAAAAACCCCCCGAAAACCCAAACCCAACAGTTCTCTCAGGCAGAAATAGCATCTAAATGGTTACAATCCTGATAAAAGCTTTCCAGCCATAGCCTCCCGAGTGTGCATTTTAGGGATCTGAAACTGAGCTGCCAAGGCACTGAGCATGAGCTGCTGCACTCCAGCACCTCTGAGGTTTCTCAGAGTATTTTGTTCAAAACCCTGCACCTGCCTTTTAGGCAATGGTGCGCAAATGCAGGGAATTTTTAAAACCTGGCAAAGTCAAAACTTGGCAAACTTCTATCAAGCAGCCTCTGCTTGAATGCATACATTGTGTTTTCACAAACTGTGGCCTTAAAATAGAATAGTTTCAAGAACCCAGCGAAACCGCTTGGTTCTGCCAGAGGAAACTTCCCCCTGCGCCGCGAGAACCACGGAAACCTTTGCAGAAGTGACAGTTTCCACCTTGGGCTGAAACAGGAGCGTGGTCAGACCTCAACCCCCAGGCAGAAACTGCAGAATAGCACGGGCCCGGTGTGCCCAGCGCCGGCAGGGCCACCCCAGGGCCAGCAGCTCTGCTCTCCCAGCTGACGTTCTGCCTGCAGGGATCACCGCAGCTGCGGACAGGAGCGCTGCCCCATCCCCTGCCCTCCCCATGCCACCTCCAGTGAAGGCGTGACACGGTGCCTGTGCCTCACCTGCATGTCCAGCCCGCAGGACACCAGGCTCTGCGGCCTCTGCGGCCGAAAGGCGACGGAGGAGCAGATGTTGGCGTGCCTCAAGGACCGGCTGACTCTCTTCTTCTCCAAATCCACGATCTTTATCGCGCCGGAATCGTCCGCCGCGGCCAGGCAGCCGCCGGTCTCGTCCAGCGCCAGGCAGTTGATCTCCTCCTCGTTGAGGCGGAGGCGCTCCAGGGGCTCCCGGAGGGCCCTGGTGTCCAGCACGGCCACGGCGGCCCCGTGCGCGGCGTACAGGCGGCGGGGGCAGCGCGGGGAGAACGCCAGCGCCGCGACATCGTCCTCGCCGGGGGACAGCCGCAGCCGCCCCGCCGGGACGCCCTCGGGGCTCCACAGCGTCAGCTCGCCCCGCTCGGCCCCCGAGGCCAGCAGCCCCTCGGGGCTGGCGCCGAGGCACAGCACGGAGCCGGAGTGCCCCTCCGCCCAGCGGGCCGCCATGGCTCGGGGCGGTGCGGGGCGCGGCCGGCCCCGCGCCCCCTCACCTCAGCGCCGCCGCGCCCCGCGCATNTCCTGCACGGCGACGAGAACAGCGAGGTGTGGCGCAGCCTGGCCGCGCGCTGCCTGGCCGAGGAAGCGCTGCGCACCGACATCCTCTGCAACGTGCCCACCTACAAGGGCAAGGTGAGAGCCCCGCAGCCCGGGCGACCGCGCCGAGCTAAGACCCGGTCCCGCTGACCTCCTCCTCTTGGCCCCCCTAGGTCCGTGCCTTCCACCACGCCTTCAGCACCAACGACTGCTCCAGGAACGTCTACATCAAGAAGAACGGCTTCACGCTGCACCGCAACCCCATCGCCCAGAGCACCGACGGCGCCAGGACCAAGATCGGCTTCAGCGAGGGCCGCCACGCCTGGGAGGTGTGGTGGGAGGGCCCGCTGGGCACCGTGGCTGTCATCGGCATCGCCACCAAGCGGGCGGCCATGCAGTGCCAGGGCTACGTGGCCTTGCTGGGGAGCGACGACCAGAGCTGGGGCTGGAACCTGGTGGACAATAACTTGCTGCACAACGGGGAGGTCAACGGCAGCTTCCCGCAGTGCAACAACGCGCCCAAGTACCAGGTGAGCGCCGTGGGCGACGGCCAGGCCCTGGGCCTCGTGCCCGCCTCAGCGCCGTGCTGCTATCCCCATGGCTTTGCCTTTGGAGGCATCTTCCATTAGTTTACGGCTGCCTTATGGGCACGATGTCCAGCACACCCGATCGGTTTGCCTTGTTGCTGGTGTCTGCCTCACATATCATTCATTGAAGCACCGCGTTGCTTTCTGAAACAACAGCTGGTTGGGCTCTCGGGAGCGAGGACAGCTGTTCAGGTCGGGTGCCTCAGCCGTGTGGTGTTTTCAGCACGAGCCGAGGCCGTGTGGAAGCAGTTCCTGCACAGAGTGGCTGCTTGTGGCTCTCTGGCAGCCTTCCCCTGGGTGACATCCTCCAGCCAGGCTGCGGCGTTGGGGTGATTTCGGGTTATCGAGGAGCCAGAGCTGCTCCGCCGCTCTGTCTGGTGGGGAGTGTTTATCTCTGTGCTGCTGGCTGCTGGCACGGCCGTGCTTTGACTGATGGGTTTCCTCATGCTGCAACTTCAGCTGTGTTGCAGTGTGATGCCCATCTCGTTGCGTCACCATTTGCTGTGCATGGGGCCTCGTGTTTCAGCTACGTGTGGAGGTCTTGGCATCAGCTCGTGGCTGATATTTCTAAATCTCATACAGAAGTTCACTGCCAGGCACCAAGTCTGGAAATGATACCTGCTGTTGTTGCAGTTAATAACAAAATGCAATTGAAGAGATGCAGGTTCCATGTTTCCTGACGTGCAGATTGCCTCGGTGCTTTCCAGAGCTGCCCACTTGTGGTCCCCTCCTGCTGCCCTGTCCAGGCAGGGTGAGGAAAAGCATCAAAGCCAGGAAAACTCTCATGGGAGCTCGAGGCTGAGCTGTGCTTGCAGCCACTGCTTTCTCTTTAAAAATTGACGAAGGCTGCAATCAATCGTCCTGTAAAGTATTTTATGTTGGTAAAAGGCATACAGTGATCTGCTCGTAGGAAACATACTCAAGGGAAACACGCATTTGTTAGTGTTGGTTAGAAGAAAAAAAAAATGTTGGCTGGAAGGAATCCCCAGCGCTGCAGTTGTCGAGTGAGGAGTCAGAAGTCTGTGCTACATCACGCTGTGCCTGCTGCTGGTGCCTCTGACTCCTGCTCATATTTGAAAGGAATAACTGCTGGCAGCAACGTGTGTGCCCGGCTCCAGGTCTCCAGCTGCGTTCAGTGTTGACTTCACACACTCATGTCTGTATATTTTTGGTTTTTCACACTCATTTTGCTGAAGCTTTGCAGTAAATTTTCTTTCCACCTTGGTAAGGGAGCACCCATGTCCGTGACGGCGCTTGTGCAATCAGAAATCTGTTCTGTTGTATTTTGCACGAGGCATTTACCTTTCAAAAACAAGATTGTTGTCTTTAAGGTTGCTCTTTGCAGACCTTCCTGGGCACTGGTAACAGCAGCAGACGCAGAGCTCGGGTAGCTGTGGGCTGTTACAACATTTCCAGAGTCCTGCTGTGCTCCGAGGTGCTGTGCTCGCTCGTGGTGCTGCTGCAAGGAACGTGGAAGGGTTGTGGTTGGTGTTGTGTGGGTGCTTGGGTATGGGCTGCCCGCTGGGAAGGGGCAGCAGAGGTATTTGGGACCTTAACGCATACAAGAGAAAGTGAGAAATTGTAAAAGTGAAAAACGAGTAAAAAGTAAAGAAGTGAGAAAAAGGAAAGCCTTGCTTTAATCTGATTTGCTGTATTATACACAGATTTTGCTTTTTGTGCGTCCGTTGGAACACGTTGACTATTTCTCTGTTTTTTTTCTCTCTCTTCCTATCTCTGTTTCCAGATAGGCGAAAGGATTCGAGTTATCCTGGACATGGAAGACAAAACATTAGCGTTTGAGAGGGGCTATGAGTTCTTGGGAGTTGCGTTCAGAGGACTGCCCAAAGTTTGCCTGTACCCAGCAGTGTCTGCTGTGTACGGCAACACCGAAGTGACTTTGGTCTACCTGGGAAAGCCTTTGGATGGATGACGTGGATTGTTTCGTTGGGATGTCAAGATGTGGATGACTGGGAGGAGAAATCTGCATGTTGGTTAGAGGGAAACGTGTATTAGAGAAAAAAAAAAAAAAAAAGTGTGGGTGTGTGTCCAAGAACCATCGAGGAAACCGTGCAGGATTTTGAAACGGAGGACCAGCCATACTTCGGGAATTGTTACATTTCCTCTTTCTACCAGGCCAGAAAAATCCTCAGGGTTGCAGTTGGTTGAGTGGGAAGCTGACACGTGCATGTTGCAACAGATTTCATTGCTGAGATAGCAGT
Source organism: Penelope pileata (assembly GCA_013396635.1). Classification (NCBI taxonomy): domain Eukaryota; kingdom Metazoa; phylum Chordata; class Aves; order Galliformes; family Cracidae; genus Penelope; species Penelope pileata. Next base: position 554,185 of record WBMW01000009.1, read on the forward strand.
GTGCGACCTCCAATATTTAAGGAAGGATTTGATATAAAACTGCTTGAGGAAATTAACCTGAGATTTGTAAGTAGTGTGTTTTGTGAAAGACTCCCGTTTTAAAACTGCTTGTTCCTTCCCTTCCCTCCTCTGGGCCGACGTGGGTTCCTGGGGAGAGCAAGTCTGGCTGGGTTTTATTTACAGTTTTTAACACACTGAGAAGCATGGTCTGTCTGGACTGCTCTTCTCTAGTATAACGATACAAAATGTGTGCAGCTATTTTTAAGTGTATTTTAAGAACTGTATATAGCGAACACGTTGAAAAGAACAGTTAAAAGAAAGGGTTTGCTTTATTCTAACTGGGGTATAATTTCTTAAAGGGGAAAAAAACCCACTGCCTGGCATCAGAAAAGCTTTGGGCAGGTAAATGACGTTCATGTAATTGTACTTCTGTTGTATTGTAAAGCATTTGGGAGTGCCCTGGTTGAGTACGGTGCTACATCGGCTCCTTTCCTGTGCAGCTGCAAGCTTCCACAGCTTTAGTTTTGTTCTCTATAGGAAACACAAAAAAATTTGCCCTGGAAGTTTTATTTTGCCAAAAATCATAGAATCTTCAATCCCTTTAAGAAGGGAGGCTGCAACGCAGTGCTGAGCCCAGCTTCCTTTTGGCATCAAAAAATACAAGCTTTTAAGGCATTCTTAGGCTGTCCAGTCACTGTTGTGATTTTTGAGGCTTTACAAGGCTTCAAGACTTCTTTAATTGAACAAGATCCCTTGTCACCCAAGCGTTCTCCTGGCTGTTTTCACTCAGGACTGGCAGAATTCTTGCCTTCCTGTGGAGCCTCTGGATCAGGTTCGGTGTTTGGGCTCTTCACTTGTGTTGTTTTTCTGAAAACCTCTTACAAAACTGCCTGGGATGTCATCATCCTGGCACGGGCAAGCTGGAGAGGCTGTGAAGCTCCGGGGTGGAGGCAGGAGCTGCTTTCTGCCGAAACCACCTGCTCTGAGGCTGAAGGGTTGCCCAGGGCTGCAGAAAGGCTCCTTTTCGTGGGGCACTAAAACCTGAGAGCTGCCTGCCTGCGGCTCTCCGCTCTCGTTTCTTGGTTGGTGGTGTTTCCCAAAGTTTCCCAGAGCTACACAAGCTGTTTCAGAGTTACCAACGCTGTGCTTTTCGGAGGGGGAGAAGGAAGTCTTTGTGCAACCTCTTCTTGTTTTTGCGCTGGAGAATGTGAATTGCTTCGTCTCGGATGCTGACAATTCTCTGAGCGAGAGGAATTTCTCTTAGGCTGTTGCTTGCTTTTCCAGCTTTACTGGAGTAATTTGAGGAAAGTGACACAAGCAGGTAGCTGGGATGCCCTGTCTGCTGCTGAAGAGCTGTCCTGGGAGTGCTTGTTACACGGTAGATAACCAAGCTGTGCACTGGAACAGAGTAAACACACTATTACCATTTAAAAGGATTTGAAGTATTTATTTGTTTTATGTGTTGTTTATTGCTTGAAGGCAGTATCGAGGTCAATTTCTCTTGGCAGTGTTAAAGAAACGATACAGTGAGAGGTGATGTTTGTAGTGGTACTGAGAGCAGCTGGATGACGACGTGGGAGCGGCCCCAAGTGAGTACCTTTCAGAAAATCCAGTTCCAAGCAGTGGTTGTGTTGGAACGCAGGGTTAGCATCTGCAAGCAGAACCCTGTGGCATGAAGGAGGGAAATGGGAAACAAAACCCCGCTCCGTTTCACCAAGTGAGATCTTTGCTGAGGTGTGGATGTCTGCTCAGTGCAGCCGTGGAAGATGTGACCGCTGCGCTCGTTCGTGAATCCAATTAGATGTAAGTAAACCCTGAGAACTTCTGGAGGAGTTTCATTGACAAATGAAGCTTGATTTCCATTCTTCAGACGGTGTCTTACCCTATAAATTATTTCCCTCTAAATTGGAAATGGTGAAAGATGAACATTCCTTAAGGGTGGGTTTGGGGGGGGACTCACTTATGTAAGACTATAACTTATTCCTGGAGACCAACGCTGGCTGTACAAAATATTAAAATAAACTCTGCTATCATTCAGAAGGATGTGGTTGTGTGTATTGTTGTAATGACATCCGTACCGTGCTGATAAGAAAAAAGGGAACAGCAGTTTGGTGGGGCAGAACCAAACTTCTCGTTAGGAAGGTGATGGTGCTGGGACTGTGTGATTTGCTGCGTGAGTGTTTGGAAAGAAGGGAGAATCCGGCCAGTGGGTACAGGGGCCTGCAGACCCCATAGCTTTATAGTTGTGCTTGTGAAATGACATCCTCCCACAGCTGGAGGTCTTCCAGTGCGAATTACTGAGCAGGAGAGGAGGTGTTGTGCTCGCTGCCAGGGCTGCCTTGCCCTGCTGCTGCACAGAGGTGCCTTCCTCCCTCCCCAGGACAGCTGCTCAGCTTCAGTCTGGAGGTTCAGTGTGTCTCAGTACTCCTAGGAAAAAATAGGGATTCGAGGATGAAAAGGGAATCCTGCACCTCAGTAGCAAGATCCAAGAGGAGCAGTGGTGGCTGATGAAAATCAAGTATTTTGCTGTCAGACTTTCTCTGCCCATTATTACTCAGTGTATCAAACTGCAGAGAGTTTTGCTCTCAGGGATGTGTTTGCTCACTGTCAATGTTCTTGTGGATCTTAAACCTGGGCTGTCACTGTAAGCAAGTGTGACAGAATATTAGGGAGCAGTGCTTCCCTTCCATTGCTGCTCGTCCCATTAGCCAGCATTACGTAGCTATGCTTACTTGGAAGTTCCTTTTTGACTTTTTGCTCACTATCCTCGAAAAATTACTATGAGAGAGGAGGTAGCAGACCAAGGTATGAACAATTCAGAGTTTTTGTGCTTCTGCATCCAAGTTAACTCTTCCCCTTCACTCTTATTTCTGAAATAGCCTTTGTTAAGCTGGCAGTGCATTACAGATACAAATATATGTTCGCCTGATGATGCACAGCTGAGAATTTTGACTAACCAGATGGCCGCTTGCTTGCAGCTTTCCCCACTTGGTAAATCATTTTGAGACCGTCTTTATTCATCATCTATACTTTGGGCTTGGAGTACTTAGAAGGAAGCAGACAGTGAGATTGTCCTTGGAGGAAAAAAAAAAAGAAAAGGAGTCTGTAGGGCACTGTGCTTCATGCTGGTGGGACAGGGGGATCGCTTCCTTCTCATCACCAATGTCCTCTGAGAAGTTCTGAGTACCAGAGTCCCACAGCTGGAACAGAGAAACAGAGAAACCTTTTTTCTTCTTCCTTTGCAGCTTTTCCAGTCTTAACTTGAAGAACAGCTGACTCTCGAGTGAGTGCCTGCTAACGTGGGGTTCACGTGGTGCTTGCACAGATGCTGTGCCAGCTTCTGCTGGCTTCAGGCTGTGCTGCTGTGTTCTGGGTAGGTTCTTGGGATGGCCGTCCAGTGCACTTCTGCTGTTGCCTTCAGCAGAGTGGCTTCTATGTCCTTTGTTCGGTGTTTTTCATTCCCACCTGTGCACAAAAGCATGTAGCGGCATGAGTTAAATAGACAGAGGAGCCAACGTGCTTGCTAGGGGATGACAGCAGAGCAGATGAGCCAGGCAAATATCCTTTTCCTGCTCATGGTGTCAATGGCAAGGTTCAGGGAGGAGGAATTCAGCCCTGTCTGCGAGGGGCCCTGTCTGTATAGATAACTTCCCTCTTGTGATGCCAAGGTCTCGTTTTGCCGAAGCAGATCAATTGCAAATTTTAATTCCAGGGCTTTGTGCAGTTTGTGGGTGTAGGTCACACAAGGACAGTGATCTCATTAGGTGGGAGGCATCGAGGAGAGGTCGGATGTGCTCTTGGTAGGCTGTGGGGGTGAGAAATGGCATTACAACCCCCTGTCTCCTGGAGCTTTCAAAGTGATACGTTCTTAATGCTTATGTTTGTCTATATGGGTGAGCTCCAAACAGCTGAAACGTGACTGAAGGCAGGGCAGCAGGCTGCAGGATGGGGCAGGATCTCCAAACCAATCCCATGTGGTAGATGGTGGTGTAGAAACTAATCAAAGAGGGCTTGTTTTCAGCAAGGAACCTGGGAATGCTCTGAAATGCTGGGCAAGTTTGAGCAACCATAATCAATAAACAGAGGAGACCGCGTTGTGGTTGGGAGCCCTGAAGCACTTTCCAAAATTTCTTCATCAGGAATTTGCTTTGAAGTGAGGAGCTTTTGGCTAATGTCCCTGTGAACTTGTTCAGGAGCAGAGGGCTCTGATGCTGGCTAGCCGAAAATGTGCTGGAAGAAGGGATTCTGCCAGTTACGTTGGAGCCAGCTAAACAACTGCTGGAGGTACTTTCCCCTCCCCAGTGAGTGATTGGACTGCTTAGGTCAAGAGGAACATCAGCTGTTCATAGCTTACATAAATTAGTCAGATGTAGGCTTCAAGGTCCTTCAAAATATCCAATATTTTTTTCATAAGTGGGGGAAAACTCACTCTGTTGGGGAGGTATATATATTTTTAAATCGTTTTTTCTACTTAAAGTGCAGCAACGTGTGCATTTCTGGGAGTCCTGTGTGAGCCTTCTACAAGCAAATGCCATTTGGTTTTGTAACTTCTGGCCACGTTTCAGGTGACAAAACTGTCCAGGAGCAGATGGCCTTGATCTTGTGGGCTGTGTCCTGTGCTGAGGCTGAATTCCTGTTGCCACGGATGTGTCTGGGTTCTTCTGCCTCCGAGTCCAACAGCCAACTGGAACACGGTAGCTTTTCTCTCCATTTACCGCTGATCCGTAGTTTAACATTTCCTGGAACCATGACTGTGTTTCCCAGATGGCTGCCTCTATTTTTTGCTCTTTCACAGCGACGATGACAGCAGCAATGAATTAAGATAACGTTCAGCCTGATAGCAGTTTGGGCATACCTAGAGAAAAGAAGTTTTAGGAGCAGTTGTATCTGGGAGGTAACCAGCCCTCGGTGATTCCTGAGCATTTCAGTACCGATATCTCAGTTCTGGCCATATCTTAACACTTCTTCTCACTTTGACTTTATTCACTTCTTACTTTATTACTTGTACAAGCTTTGTATTTTTTGTCCAAAAGGAGCTGGTGGAATATCAGTATTTAACTGGAGGTAAGCTTCTGGTTTGTAATACTTTGCTTAAAGCTTAGGGCTTGGAAGTGCTCCCTTGCCTTAGGTCTTAGAGGCTGTGGTTTGTTTATTTCCCTCCTCCTCTCTCCCTTCGTTAGCCTATGGAATCTGCTTCTCATCAGCCCCTGTGTAAAAAGGAATTTCCTGCTGCTCTGATCACCTCCAAGTCTATATTCCACAATTACACGAGCTCAGCACGTTACAGATAGCTCTGGACAATGGCAAGATCAAGATTTATCGACTGTAAGAGCTGTGGGTGCTGCTCTCCTCCAGCACGGGGCTGGTTCCTGCACAGCGCAGATGATTCCCTGAAATCTGCAGCCAGAAATCTGCACTGCTGAGATCTGCTCTGGGATCCTTTTCACATTTACAAAATGAGTTTGGAAACAGTTAGGCGGATGACGTGTTTGTGTTCTCTAAATTCTATTAGACTGCCTTGCGGCGAGGTGTAATTCAGTAGAAAGGAAAAATTAATGAAGGGGTAAATGAACGCTGAAAGCTTTTCCAGCAGCCGTGCTGAATCTGCTGATTTCTCCCATAGGCAGCATTTTTCGTTCTGCTAGGGAGGGGGTGTGAGTTTAGGCAGAATTCTCCCACCTCCCCACCAGAGGGCAAAGTTAACAACAGTGCTGGGGGAGCTCCTGCTGTGAATTCCTGGAGCTTTCTGCAAATTGAATGTTTGATGTGGAACCTTCTCTGCTAATGTTCACTGATGTTCATCATCCCCTTCTTTTTTTTTTTTTTTTAAAGGGAACGTGGAAATAGAATTTTTAATGTATTCTTCCTCATTGCAACCCCTGATCCTGAAATTGGGGTTAAGGTTCTTTTCCCTGATTGTGAAGTGAGCTGGGACCCCGAGGTCACCTGCAAAGGCAGAAGGGGATTGGGGAGGATCCGACACACCGTCCCCGCTGCTGCTCCATGGTGGGACGTGCCTTTCACCACCCACTTTGCCAGTCTGGTTTTTACACCCTTGCTTTTCTTCCCTTCAGGCATTTGTCACCTGTTGACAAAAACGAAGCCATCAAAAGATTGTTAAAGATCCTCCAGTGCAGCTGAAAAGGGTTGTTGAAAGAGGATTTTAAAATAAAACTCCCTGTGTATTATTGCAAGTGTTGCTTATTCTTCTGCCATTCTGCAAGCAAAAAGAAGGAGGGTGTCCTTCCTGCCGTGCCTGTGCCTGCAGACGTGCTGCAAGCTAGCCAGAGCTGCTTCATGTTTGCTTGATTTATTTGAACTTTTCAATACAGATTGTTCTGCCATTGTTAACAGCTCTTTCGTTCTGTGTTTACCTGCAGGCAGTGTTTGAATGGAGAAAAGTACAAAGGTGCAACCTTGTCTGTTCTTGTCTCTTGTGCGAAGTGCTGGATGTTCCTGTGAGCTCCTGCTTTCTGCAGCTCAACCTTCAGTAGTTTTATCCTGGAGCAGCACTAAGGAACAGGTAGGTCGATGGCTGTCCTGGGACCTTCCCGTGCCTGCAGCCTTCTGTTGCTCAGGACCTGTGCTCTGTCCCCAAAAGCTTTACTGTGTGTTTTACAAAGTGATTTATTTATTTTTGCCCTTTCTCGAACTTTTGATTTCAGGCCACGAACCTGCTCTCATTTGCACAGAACAGTCTTCACACCTTTAGAGGCACACATTAAAGCCAAAGGCAGGTGTGAAAACAGCTGTTTTACAGCAGTGTGTACACCACAGCCACAGAACATCATTCCCTCGCAGGCCTTCAAGCTGAGTTAGGCACCTGCAGCAAGACACACTGCCATCCTCACTTCCTGCTGCCTTTGTTTGAATCAGTTTGGAGCTTCAGCTTGCAGCAGGTGAGTTGGAAATTGAGGCAAGACAAAGCTGGTTGATAACAGGAACCACAGACCTGTTCTCAACTGAAGTAGGTGGGCATGTGCTGTGTGTGTGACTCCCTGCAGCTGAGCAGCACCTTCAATCTGGGAGCAAGCGGAGCCTGGGCTGTGCTCCAGCCACAAAACCCCCTGCTACCTGCTCACAGCAAGGTGCTGGCTGCAGCTCCAGCTGCCAGAGAGGCTTCAGGGATTGGGAGCTGAGCAGCTTTTAAATAGTAACCAAAAAGAGTGGGCTCTGCCCCCTTGCCCAAGGGCCATCAGTATGTGGCTTTGTATTTTTGAGTGCTGGACAAACCTGCCAATGAGGAGATGGATGTTGACCCAAATGTTTTTTGCATGGTGTCACAAATACTGCGGTGGTTAAAGCTTTGCAGCCTCTGTGTCTGCCTCCTGCAGTGGGAGAGGAGGCTGTGCCACTCCCAGGTCACCTCCCTGGGGTTTTTGTTGGGTTTTGTTTGGTTTTGTGCTCTGGTGATGGAACAGTTTTCTCACCAAGTCCCATCTGAGACCCAGCTGAGCCCTTACGGAGGGTCTGGCAGGTAGGATTTGTAAGCTCAGGTATTTGTATGTCACCTATAGCATACCACTGGCTGTTAAATGAAGGCTTTTAGCTGCTCTTCTCAGTGTGAAAATGGAGCATGGGAAGGGAGGATCTGCTGCTTTCATTGATACGTCTGCCCGAGCTTTCCCCCTTCTGTGTTCCTGTGCAAAGTCTTTGTGCTGGGAGCCTGAGGACGATCCCAAACTGCAACCCAAAACCCTACACTGAGCCTCTCCCAGATGGAGCTGCAGGGATGAGCTCTCACTTACAAAGGTGTCACTTCAGGTCAAGCTTGGTTTAAAAACCACAGAAACCCAAATCCTGGCAGTTGTCTCTGCTTTCTTACATGAGACCAAGGAACGTGCCAAGGAAATTGCAGGAGGGTTTGTCCCAGAAAGGCCCTTGGCTCTCTGAAGCGGGGTGGGGACATGTGCTCGGTCAGGGGCTGAGATAGTTTCACTTCCCTTTGCTTTAATGACACAATTTCTCACTTCTCTTCAGCAGAACAGCAGCAGGAAGGGAGCATGTGTGACTGCAGAGGGGAGCTGGGTTTTCTGCCAGCTTGCGCTGCTGGGTGATGTCATGGAGCGGCGTGTCAATGCCTTCTTGTTTTGGTGAACTGAGAGCCTCCTGTCCTGGCAGTTCTGTGCTAAAACCATCGGTAAATGCGCTGGGCTGGATGGGTCGGGTGTTTCCAGTGCTGCTGTGGAGAATTGGCCATGAGCAGGTTTTAGGCATGGCTTCCACACCTGATGCCCATACCCCATAGGGCAGCTCTGCTCCGAACCCCGGAGCTCTGGGTGCTCCAGGAGGCACCGGGTGGCTCTGACGCTGTGCTGAGCCCTGAGCTGACCGCCGGGTGAGCGGAGGGGAAACGAGATGGCTTCTGTGGCTCTCTCCTCCCTGCCCCACTTCCTCCTCACTTACGTGGGTGGAGGTGAGAGAAGGAGGAGCAGAGACCGCAGGGACGGAGCCGCCCGCGCTGGATCCGGCCCGGGGATGGGTGCGGGAGCCTGGGAAGCGGATGTGGCCGAGCCACTGACCAGCTCCCCTCTCCCCTTCCTTCCAGAAATGGGCTTTTGCTTTCTACTAAGGCCTATTTCTGCCTCCCCTCTGGGGGATGTTCCCCATCGGGGATCCTCTCTTGCTGTGGGCTCCAGGTTGGAGGCCAGGTCAACCCAACCGCCGCCATTTCCAAGCCTCAAGGCTTTGTTTTCGCACCTGGGTCCCTTCGGGCTGCTGCTCGCTCTGCTGGGCTATTTCCTTCCACCTCCTTGAGGTGTCTGCAAGCTGTCGGCGTGAGAACTGGCCGAGGTGAGTGAGCCAGCAGGGACATGGCAGCCTGAAGCTCCCTTGTTGGGTTGTTAATGTCAGCGCTGGTACGTGCCACCCGGGAAGGAGACAGCGTGTGGCTGGGTGAGCCAGCAACGGGACATTCTGGCTGCAGCCAGGGTGAGAAAAAAGGAGATACAGAAGCTGATTATAGATTGCTGATTGCTGTCTCTGGGTTTCCACTGCATCTTAAATTAGAGGCAGCTTCTGGTGTATGGTACAGCTCCAGCTTCCATGCTCTGCACCCAGAGCAGGCGATGGAGCGGAGTGATGTCTTCGCTGCCCCTCCGTGATGCAGTTCTGTTGTCTGTGCACGCGTCAGCCCCGCAACAATGAAAACGTGATGTGGGTTTAAAAGGTAAACTTTGGATTTTGTTTAGTTTTCAGAGTCATCCCTGTTTTTAAACACAGTTCCCCATCTAAAAGGCTTTTTCTCCTGCCCTGAAGCCCCAAGAAGCTGATGGGATCAGCCCACCTCCACCACGGTGGGAGTAGAGGGAGCCTGGGGAGAAACATCTCCCTTCGCCCCAGTGGCTGAGGCTGTGAGTGAAGAAATCTGAGGGAAAAAAGTCACATTTCCTGCAGGAGAAATGGGCGTGTTCGAGTGTGTTGGTGGGCGGCTTGGTATTTTCTGTTGCAGTTTCTCCATCCCCAGGCCAGGAGGAGCCAGACCAGGAGGAGCTCCTGCCCCTCTGCCCCTCGGGTGAGCAGCCCTGGGGCGGGCTGGGAGCCAGGACGGGCTCTGCAGCTGTCGGCCGGTCCCTGTGACCTCGAGCAAGGCCCTGGGAATTTTGCCCCACTGCGGACTTTCTGACATCTGCGCTGGTTCACTTGGTCGACGAGTGCTTCTCTCTTTTCCTTCTTGATTTTTAGACTTCAAACTTCCTTGAAAATGCAGGAAATGAAACCGCAGGGCTTTTTTGTGAGTGATGTGGGAGCGCTGAGTCTCCTTCCAGAGAAGAAATGAAATTTAGGCTGAAGGCAAAAATGAAAAATCTCCCAGTGATGTGTGCTGGCCACAGGAGCTTGAGGGCTGCTTGGAGATGTCCAAGGGGTTGAGGTCACCCTTGGAGAGGGGGACACAGTGTGCCCCCGGGATTGAGGAGACTCGGAGCGGGAAGAGGGTTGGGAGCTCCCATCCCATCTTCATGTTGACTTTTGTGCTGGGATCAGTGCTTGGGAGCTCCCTGCTTTGGGACGGCCCAGACCTGCTCCCAAGTGCTGGGTTTGCCGAAATCCTGAGCGGCCACAGAGGTCCCTGAGCATCCCCAATCTCACCTGGGCGCTGCAGGAGGTTGGGTACCAGTGCCCCATGGCTGGCACCTGGCACTGGGGACAAGTCAACGTTGGCTTGGGATGCCAAGAACAGCCGCCCTTCCTTCTTCCTCCCCTGCTCCAGGGACAGTGCTGAGGGTGAAACCAACCACCCCGAGGAGCCCAGGGCACTGTGCCACCACGGGGCCCCCAGGCTGCTCCCGCAGAGCCCCGGGGCCCTGCGCTCCCTCCCTGCCCGCGGTTCCTCCTTGCAGCCGGGGCTGCCCGCGGGTGCGCGACCCGGGGTGTGAGCGCTGAGAGCGAAGCGCCTCGCCGCGCTCGCTGCCTCCATGTGACTGCAGTTTCCGTTCGCTCCTTCCGCAAAGCCCATCTTAGTGCTGAGCAGAAAGCGGGTGGGAGAGAGACCCAGCGGCTCGTGCCCGGCCTCCTGGAGCCCCCCCCCAGAGCACGGCGGAGCTGCAGGATGAGCGGCTGCAGGCCCCGCGCGCTGCCCCGGGCGGTGAGTACGTGCCCCCCAAAAACCCGGCCACCGCCGGCCTGCCTGGGAGCACGGACTGGGGAGGCCAAAGCTGGGCGGCAACGGGGCGGTGGTGGAGGGAACGTGGAGGGGTCTGGGTGCTGCTGCCAAGCTGGAGCCAATCTGTATGGGTTTTTTGGGGAGTGGTGCTGCAGTGGGGATGCCACGGGGGTCCCTCTGCACCGTGTCCTGGTGTGAGGCACTGCTGGGGGATGAGGGCTCGGAGGGACATCAGCTGCCACCTGGAGAAGGGGGGCTTCCTCCATTCCCCCCTGGATTGAATATTGGCTTCCTGCTTAAATATTGGCTTTCCCACATTGGGACTTTTATTGGCTGTCCCAAGGAAGGAGACAAACCAAGACATGTCTCCTGCTTTCCCCAGGCTGTGAGGCTCTGGGTCCCCGGGGCTGCCAAAAATAACCTCCCATTGCTCCTCCGAGCACCGGCAGTCACGGAAAGGCCGAGCCCTCGGCGAGCCCTCGCTGCTCATTTGCCTGAGGTTCAGCTTTTTCCCCAAATGCAAATGCCGGCAGCTCGGGTTCCACAAAATTAGTCAGCGGGGCCCTCGCGCTTGTGGCTGCCGTAACGTTGGGATCCCATCACCTCTGGGTCCTCCAGGCAAGCACCGAGGGCAGGAGGGTGTGTGGGGGTGGCCGCTGCCATCATGGGTCCCCTGGGGACACTGTCGGGAGGAGCAGGGTGCAGCTCCTGACCTCTCTGTGCCTGCAGGAGAGCTGCTGCTGAGATGGAGGCCCCGCTGCCCGCTCTCTCCCTGCTCGTGGTCCTTCTGGCAGCGAGATGGGGAGACGGGGTGGACGTGGCCTGGGAGACGTCTTCTGGTGGCTGCAAGCATGTAAGTCCTCTCTCTTGCAAACCCTTGCTCTTCTGATCGCTTGGTCCTGCCCTACAAGCCCCAGGCACCTCAGCACCTCTAGGCCTTCCCCTCCCAGCCGCTGGCCTAGCGCCAGAGCTAAGGCTTGAGCTGGGACACTGAGGCTTTACCTGAGGAGCCCCGTCCATCCCCACTTTGCTCTCCCAACTTCTTTCTCCTCATCTCCCCCATCTCCTGCCTCTCAATGAAGTATCGCATCTCCCCTTCTTCCTTTAGGTGCAGAGCACTGCGGACTGCAGGAACAAACTGTTGAACTCAATCCCAGGAAACCTGCAAGGTGACATCGAAGAGCTGTTGCTGTATAACAACACTATCCAGGTCCTGGACCGTGCCTCTCTGCTCCCGTACCGCCAGCTGAAGCATCTCAGCCTGCCCAAGAACCGCCTGGAGCTCATCCAGCCCGGTGCCTTCCTGGGCAGTGAGGGCCTCCACGCACTCTCCTTGGCAGACAACCGCCTCTTCGCCAACTACTTGCTGACAGCAGCTGCCCTTGCTGCTTTGCCAGCCTTGCGGACGCTCGATCTAGCTGGAAACCAGCTCACTGAGGACATGGTATCGGTTTTGCTCAGCAATCTGTCTTCCTTGGAGTCCTTGTCCGTGGCCAGGAACATCATCATGAGGCTGGACTCGTCCACCTTCACCAACCTGACGCAGCTCTTGGAGCTGAACCTGGAGAAGAACTACATCTTTGAGATTGACCAAGCTTTTGAAGGGCTGCAGAGGCTTCAGAGGCTCAACATAGCTTACAACTACATGTCGTGCATCGTGGACTTCAGCCTGACCCAGCTCCGGGTGCTCAATGTCAGCCACAACATCATCGAGTGGTTTCTGGCCCTGGAAAACGATGACCTCTTTGAGCTGGAGGTGCTGGACCTGTCCCACAACCAGCTCCTCTTCTTCCCCCTGCTGCCCCGGCAGAGCAAGCTGCACTCCTTGCTGCTGAAGGACAACGACTTGAACTTCTACCAGCTTCTCCCCAACGGCACATCCCTGGAGGATGTCACCGTGCAGTTCCTGCTTGTTGACGGCAACTCCACCAACATCACGACGGTCAGGCTCTGGGACGAGGTCTGCTACAGCAACCTCTCCTCCCTGCGCCTCCTGGACATGAGCCAGAACCAGTTCTGGTACCTGCCGAAGGGCTTCCTGGCCAAGATGCCTGCCCTGACCCACCTGAAGCTCAACCAGAACTGCCTGGAGACCTTCAACCTCTCGGAGCAGGACTCCTTGGACATGCTGACAGAGCTGGACCTCAGCCAGAACCTGCTGACGGAGCTGTGGGTGGATGCAGACGCTGGACCTGTCCTGCCCAGCCTGCAGCTCTTCAACCTCAGCACTAACATGCTGGAGACGCTTCCCCGTGGCATCTTCACCCACACAAAGCAGATCACTACAGTTGACCTCAGCCGCAACCAGCTCAACCTGTGTCCCCAGGCTGCAGGCCAGAATCCTCCCTGCGTGGACATCAGAGGCATTGCAACTCTGACCCACCTCTCCTTGGCCGGCTGTGGTCTGCGGGGCCTGGGCGGCCACCCCTTCCAAGGGACAGCCCTGACCCATCTGGACCTCTCTGACAACCAGAAGGCTCTGTCCGGGGGCCTGGGGTGGCTGCAGGACCTCACCGCGACGCTGCAGGTTCTGTCCCTCCGCAACACCAACCTCTCCTCAGCCACGGTGAACTTTTTGGCCTTCCGGAGCCTGGTGGGCCTGGACCTGTCATGGAACAACCTGACCGCCCTCCCCGCCTCGCTGGGCGCGCTGGAGCTGCGCAGCCTCGACCTGCGGGACAACTGCCTGGTGGCTCTGCCCGCCGACCTGGCGTGGAGGCCGCTGGGCAGGAGCCTGCGGGAGGTCTACCTCAGCCACAACCCCTACAACTGCTGCACGCTGGGCTGGTGGGAGGCCCTGCAGCGCGTGGAGCGGCTGCGCATCCTCGATAAGAGCGGTGTGACCTGCGACTACGACTCCCAGCGGCTGAAGGCCTTGGTGCTGCCCGAGCCCATCCTGTGGGACTGCCGCTGGCGGACGGCCAACATGGCTCTGTTCTACCTGGTGCTCGTCCTGCCCACCTGCCTGACGCTGCTGGTGGCCTTCACCCTGGTCTTCCTCGTGTTCAAGCCGAAGCTGTTGAAGATGGTGAAAAGCCAGTGCGGGGTGTCCAGCCCTTACTGATGGCTGGGGAGGAAGAGGTGGGTCGGAGACTGAGACCTCGCGTCCATCTCGCAGTGCAGAAATGGCATTTTGGGCTGCCTGGGGGGGAAATGCTTCCCCCCACATCAGGTGGGTGCTTTTATTTATTCGCTCTGCTGCCTGCTGCAGTCACCCTCCACGCACCCATAGGACGTGCCCAGAGGCCAACACAAAACCTGTCCTGGCACCTGTGCAGGTGAACTTCCGTGGTGAACGTTTCACATCCGTGTGTTTTGGAGGGCGAGGGTTGAAATCTAAAGAGGTAAAATCAGTGAGAGCAACAGCTCTATCTCGCTGGATTTGTCAGTGAAACGTCAGCCTGGATGTTTCCTTAGGGTAAAAGGATTGGAAGGGCGGCCGTGCCCCCAGCAGCGCGGTCCCCGTCCCATGCCGCCCTGGTTGCAGCACCGCTGCCGGCAGTGCCTGGTGTCCCCGTGAGACAAGAACCTCAAACCTCAGTGATGTAAAATATTGACCAAAAGACACAAGAATAAATTATATTTCTGGTAATGTTGTTATCATCTGATTCTCTCTCCTGGTTGTGGCGTGCCCCGTGATCCATGGGGTGAGCAGATCCTGTGGGTGCAGCAAGCTCTGAGCATGGGGACGCTGCAGGGGCAGAGCCAGGCACGGCACTGGCAAGGTTTGGGAGATGCCATCACATCCACCCCAGTGCATGGCTTTTTTCTGGCTCTATTTCAGGCAGAAATAGCCAAAACCAGTTCAGGAGCAAGCTGGGGGATCCCTCAGCCTATTTCAGCAGCTCTTTTGCCCATCAGCAGCTCACCAAAGGACAACGGGGACCTACAGATACAGCCCTGTGATGTCCTCCCGCAGCTCCCTGTTGGCACCAGGAACTGCAGCCACATTTTGGTGTCTCCCTACCAGCTCTGGCCTTGGTATGTGGATGCAGATGTGCACTGTGCTCACCTATGTTCCTGCAGCTGGGTCTGGATAGGTGGGCAAGCAGGAAGGTAGAATCAGTGGGAGGAGCAGGCACAGGAGCTAGTGGGGATTTGGTAATATTCACGTAAAAAGCCACTGCAAAAATCTGGTTGTAACAGATCAGCGTCCTCAGGCAGTGAGAGATGCCACATTGCTCGAGATGCAACACTGGGAGGGTAAGAACATGTGCAGCCTTAACAACTGAAAGTGCTGCAGGAAGTGTGTGCAGCAAAAGGGATGATTAAACACAGAGATTTGATGATAAGCAAACCCAAAACTCTTTTAACAAAAAAACCAACCTCGACCCATCAAGAAAGCAGAGTGCAACGTCCATCAGCGTGCCTCAGAGCCGGACTCCACCCCAGGCTCTTGCATCGTTGCAGGCAGTTTTGCTGGCCCATCACAGCCCTGTGTTCTCCAAGGCGCTCTTGGCAAGCTTGAGGCATTGTGCTGCTCCGCTGGTCAGGGAGGATTTTATTTTATTTTTTAGGGAAAGTTGTTTCTATAGGGGCAGGCACCCCTGCAGCACTGAGATAGGGCCATCTGCCTCCTCCAGAGGTGGTTCTGCAAGGCCAAAGAGGATGAGAGGCTGAGGGTGGTGTGCTGCTGGGTTCAGCTGAGCACAACACTGATGGCACGGCCTTGCTGAAGTCTCCAGAGCAAGAGCATTGCCAGGTGAGAGCCAGTGAGACTCAGTGTGATGTGTTAACGCTTCTCTCATGCTCCTTTCTGTTTTGTGGTTACCAGTGTTAATGGTCCTTTGTCAGAAACCGCCTCAATCTCTACAAACAGGGGTGTAATATATCATGGGAAGAAGCCCGAGTCCGTTGGAGAGCAAACACAAGCAGCACTCGGCATCCTTCCCCCCAGGATGCAATAAATCACCCACAGAGCCCGCATGGCCTCCAGAGGGAGGAGTGCCCACGTCCCCCCGCTCTGCACAGCTTGCTGCATCCCACAAGCCGCCCTGCTGGGGCCCTGTGCCCCCAGACGACATCCAGACCCGATCCTCTCAGCTGGTGAGCGAAGCACAGGACTTTTCTGGCTGCTCGACCTCTATGTTCAGCTGGGGCAAGCTGGGCTTATTCCTCCTCTTGCACCATCCCCAACAAAAAAGTCACTTTGCGGGCTGCAATCGCTGGCTCCAGAGGCTTTGCTCCATCAGGTTTATTTGGGGCTCTCCGGCTGATTTTGCTGCTGCAGGAGAGCAAGGGCTCCTGCTCCGGCTCTGTGAGGTCTTTCTGGAGCAAACAGAAGCGTTGAAAGCTTTGGCTTTGCCACTGAAGTGCCAGGAGCTGTGCAGGAAGGGGCTGTGCTGGAGGGATGCGTTGGAGGAGCCAGCAGATGGGGGATGACAGCTAAGAATGGGTAAGGAGCCAGGAGAAAGTTTGTGCAATGCCTGGGGAAGCATGGCTGCACCTGGGAGCGATGGGAAGCATCCTCCAGGACCCAGATTTCTTCTCTGCAAGTAGGACAGCAGCTGCTTTGCTCTCCTCTCTGGCTGCTCGCCTGCAGCAAGACGCCAGGCGCGCAGGAGGAGACTCCCTGGCACCACTTGGAGCCAGCTGGGAACTGCAGGCTGAGGAGGCAGCAGTGGTAAAGCTTTGGTTTTGCTCTAAAACCACCTCTAGGCTTTCTGACTTTCTACTGTACCGGTTTTTTTTTGTTTTTCATATAGTGTGTAAGCACAGTCTCCCAGAGTCGAGCACTCACAGGGAGAGCACCATCTCTGGCAGCCTAAGAAAGGAAAATGCCTCCCTTTGTCAGCTGGAAATCACCGCATTTCCAAAGTACTTCCAAGACCAACTTATTTTCTACATATTCCATTTTTTAAAATTAAGGATTTGTGCAGCCTGAAGCTGCACGTTTAAGCATTGCTTAGGGAACATGAGAGCAATATTCTCATTGCAACTGCATTTATCCAGCAAACAGCCCAATATACATTTAATGTTCCAACAAGCAGTAATAGATACCACATGCATAGAATGAAATTTAATGTTGCTTCCAAGATATAAATATTTAACACTTCATTTTCAGATGAAGCTGAACAGAAATCATAGCACGACAAGCTGGTGAGGTTTTCAGCCAGAGCTGACTGAAATGTAAACAAATGAAAGAGAAATAATTTAAAATTATTTTGGGCACTTCTACATAGGAAAAGAGTAAAAACACCCAATGAGTTCAGCTGTCTCATTTCAACTTCTCAGTTCAAGTTCTTACAGTTTATTTACACCTGAAACTGCTGTAATGTCTTAGGCCCCAGATTCTCTGTGGGCAACGAAACCTGCATCAATTGCACAAATGAAGATGAGGCAGGAGAGGAAGCAGGATGGGATCCTTCTCTGCTAGGAAGTCGGGATCTGTCTCTGCCCATCCAGCTCATCTTGGTCTGGAATCAGACTTCTTCACCTGACTCCTCGTCCCAGCCGCAGGACTCCAGCTGCTCATCCTGGGGAAATTCCACCTCAACGTCGTAGATGAAGTCTGGGTCATCCTTCTTCTTCCTGTTCTTTTCGAAGAGCTCGTCCATGATGCTCTTCCTTTTGGCTAGCTCCTTGTCGTCCAGTTTGTTCATGTCCTCCTCCGGGTCAATGGTCTCTTCCTGCCGGACCTTTTCCAGGCTCTCAGCCAGGCTCTCTCCTCCCAGGTGGCCTTTCAGCAAACCGTGCAGCTTCGTTAGCTGACGCAGGGAGACTCCTTCCAGGTAAGCTTTGTGCCGAGGGTTATTCTTCAGCCGCTCAGCAGCGATGCCGCAGTCTAAAGACAAAACCACCCCAAAGAATTAGAGGGGCAAGCAAATCTCCTTATGCAGAGATCCTCCTCTCCCAAACCCTCCCAGGTGAGACCTCTGGGTTTAGCAGCACCGCTGCTCAGGTTGCTGCCCTGGGCTCCTCAGGGGAGACAGCGTTACCCCAACCCCACCCTACACACTGCTACCAAGCAGCTGCTCCTTGCACTGCGTGCAGAGGGGAGCTGGGGAACGCTGTAAGGAAAGGTAACGCACCTGAGAACTGGGAGAAATTTCGGACGGGCATGACGCGCCGGCGAGTCTTCTCCTGGTCCTTTTCCTCGTAGATCAGGATCACAGACGGAGGCTGGAAGCGAACGCCGCACTTCTTTGCAACGCAGCTCATTGCAGGGCTTGCTGCCGGCTGAAGCACGCTCGGTTGGATCAAAAAAATCCTCAGCAGCTTCACTAAAAAACAGGAAAAATGAGGAAGAGAGCATGAGTATCTCTTGGCAGTCTTTTAATGGGGTTAGTGAGCCAAGCTCGCCAAAAACGCGCAGCCGGGGTGCAAACCTGGGGGAACTCCAACACAACCCCCCGTGCTCTTTGAGTGACTCTCAAAGGCTGAGGCACACCCTCATCAATCACCTTCTGGCTTTTGAATGTGGGTGATGCATCCCACACAGTGATGGTTTGGGTCTACCCGTCAAGTGCTGCATGGTTAACTGGTACCTAGAAGGTGTCTCTCACGACAAGGGAGAAGCCTGCACACAAATAGTTGATGGAATTGCTTTTTTTTTTTTTTTTAAAATAAACTTTGTAAAAGGAAGGACAACAAGCCTGTTTTTGTTTTTCTTATGGTTTCAGGGTGATCTCAGCATTGCAGCACATCTGTGACCAACTGTGGATGGGATGAGGGGAGAGAAGAGATTCCAGAACAAAGAACAACTCCGACTAGGTTCCCTTCTAGATGGCAGGAACATGAGGTCAGCTTAGAGAGGAGCTGAGGTCCATCTGTCCAGCCCCCTTCAGACTAACACAGGCCGCCAAGGGAGCGAGCAGCTGAGGAGCCACGAGCAGGAGCTGTGGCTGCAGGGCGTCACTGCCGGCAGCCTTAAAGCCCTGCGGTGTCCGTGAAGGGCAACAGCGGAACAAGGCTGGAGAACTGCGGCCATCCCCACCTCGCAGAGGGACCCCAGGGGAGAGGTTAAGCCGAGAACTGAGCCGCTGGGATTCTGGGAGCGAAGGGATTTCCCATCCCCGGTACCTTGGCTACTGGCAGCATCCGAAGGCGGCCCGAGCCCGGCCCCAGCTCAGCGCTGACCCCACCGAGCGGCCCCGCCCGGCCCGGGCCCGCCGGCCTCACCCGTTGCCATGGCGACAGCCGGGTCCTCGCGCAAAGCCCTCTGCGGGCTGCCCGCCGTAAGTGCCTGCGGGGCCTGAGGCAAAATGGCCGCCCTCGAGCTCCGCGGGGCTGCGCCGCGCGCAGGGCAGTGCCTCGCGTGGGGAGAGCGAGGCAGCGCGGGGCAGGGCGGGGCGGCGGAGGTCGGCCGTGGCGGGGGAAGCTGGGCGGCGGAGTCAGGCAGGCGCGGAGACAGCCCCAGCCGTGAGGGGGCGGCGGGGCCCTGAGGCGCGGCNGCTGCTCTGTGCCCTCCGTGAGTGCTCGCGGCGGGGGGAGCCCGCTTGGGGCGGCCGCGCTGCGTCCTCAGCGCCGCCTCTCACTCGTTCTGTGCCGTTGCAGACGTGCAGGCCGCGTGCCGGGGCAGCGCCGTCTCGCAGGAGCTGCTGCAGGAGGGCTTCCACAGGTGCGGCCGCGCTGTGAGGGGGCGGCGGGGCCGCGCGGGGCTCTCCGAGCTCTGCAGGGAGGCGCTCGGGGACCCCTGGCGAAGCCGAGATCAAAGATCTATCGCTTCTGCTCTGTTTTCATGGTAGACTACAGTAGCAGTGCGCTGGCCGAGGGGTTTGGGGAGGGTGTGGGTGGCCGGGAGCGGTCGGAGGGTCCACATCCCCCTCACTGCGCTGTGGGCAGAGCGCTGCGCTCTCCGTTCTCTCAGCCTGTGACACCTGAGGCCTGCACCTGTCTGAGCATCTCTCAGCTTCCTGTGCCACCTTTGGGACCGCAGCTTTCAGCGTTCTGCCCCTCTGCTTGCCTTAAGGGAGCTGCTGGTGAGGGCGGAGCTGGGCGCAGCGGGGCAGCAGGCAGGGGGATGTGTGGTGGCTGCCAGGACTCGGCTGCCCGCAGGAGCCTACGTGGATCCCGACGAGCTGGCGTCGCTGCGGCTGCACAACGTAACGCAGGTACCGAGTTCTCGTGGCCCCTCATGTCGGGAGGAGCAAAGATTGCATTGCTGGGGAAGCAGTGGTCTCTGGTCATCAGCTGCTGCTTGGAGCAGGGTGGTGAATTCCCTCCCCTGAAAGATACTGTGTGTGGTGTTCAGGGCTTCTCCTGGCATCTCTCAGCCTTATCAGCAGCACCTGGAGACCTGCTTACCAGCAAGCTGCTGCAGCTCTGCTTGGCAGCAGGTGAGTGTGTTAAAAGCTGATCAGACTGAAAAGAAGGAAGGTTAACCCCCCACAGAAGAGGAGAGGGTGGGAGCAGTGTGTGCTGCTGGTCTGTTCTGCCTTCCTGCCAAGGCTCTGTATCAAAGTCTTCACAGGAGCAAAGCGATGGCTTCCCCAGTGCACTTGCAGCGATGTGCTGTGAAATTGGGCTGAGGAGCTTCACAGCTTCTGTTCCATCGCAGCTTCCCGTGTTTCCTTCCAGTATGTGTTTCATGTTTTGGACAGAGAGAGATGTGATGAGGCTGTGGCTTTGTGGTAGTCTCCTTGGGTGCATAATGCAGTTAAAACATTTAGATGCAACACCACTGAGTAGCCTCTGCTCTTAAAGATTCAAAGTGGGGTTCTTTGCCGTTAAAGTTGCTTGGCATGTAAAATGCTGAACTGAGGCTCTAGAGGTTTATGCCCAGCTCTTGGCTCCAGTGCAGACTGCTTGAATTGCTTGTCCTCAATTCCCCCTTTTTAAATGGGGACCATCGAGTTTTCCCTCCTCCTGCAATCCATCTCGTTAGGCTGTGCCCATGTGATAAGAAACAACCCCAAAACCACACAAGCGTACTCATTGGGACTGCATTTGCAGCAGAAATAACGGAACACTTCTGTAATGCAGAACAGTGGATGCCAAACACCAGCTCAAACCAACCTGCAGCGTAACTCTGGGCTGGGCTTCAGCTCACTTCAGGTGCTGGTCTTTGAGACGTGCACTGAGCCTACAGTGCAGTTTATTTACAGCCAGCTGAGAAGACAGGCACCTCCACACCGTGGTTTGTCCAGTCCTGAATTTGAAGTCTCGGGAAATGTTGGGTGGCTGCAAGTACGTGACAGATTTACTCATTAGAGGGGTTTATGTGACTGAGCTGATGCAGACACCTGCTGTGGGGGTCGCAAGTAAGCTGATGCGAAACCCTCCTGCTGCACACAGAATAAACTCCAACAGCAAAGTTTCCCTGGTTCTCTGAACAGCCACGTGTTAACGCGGGAGTTTGAGTTGTCTGCAACCTCTTGAATCTCAGATTCACGCACAAAGCATCCACACGTTTTTTGCAATATCCCTCTCTTGTGCTGATTCCAGTTGCAGCCATATCTCTGTCTTTACTCGCTCGCAGGCGGTGCTGATTCCTGACGTCGTCGATGTGGAGGCTCCTGAGTACTCGGCCCCAGAGCTCGTTGTTCTCCTGTACCTGCAGCCCGACCCTCGCTGCTCTCACTGTTTCCGAGCCGTGCTGCCTGTGCACGGGCGGTACCACCGGCCAGCAGGAAACGGCCAGGACGCGGTGGTTGCTCTGAAGAGTGCAGAAGTGCTGGCCTGCTGCTGCGGCGGTGAGGTTCTCCTTGTGCTTTCTTTTTGGGAGAGAGGAGTGACTGTGGGCAGTACGGCGTTTGGGATCTGGATCTGTCTTGTGGAAATGAAGCTCTCAGGAGTCATGTGAACAGGAGGGGAAGATAGCAGTGCTGATAAAAGCCGTGTTGTCTTCCTCTTTGTGTATGCTGTTCGTAAGATGAACGCTGCTGCTGGCCAAAGGCAGATAAATTGTTAACAGACTCCTTAGAGTTGTGCTACTGCCGCCATACCCTTGTACTACAGGGGGCTGTTTGGGCTGTTTTGCCTGTAAGTGGTGGCAGTTCTGTTTGTCACAGCGCTGAGGGCTCTGGTTTGTTAAAGGTCACCTGCTCGACCACTCAGACCACAACTTTTCGCAGTTTCCCTTGGCAGCTGAAGCCATGCAGGGTGTATTTAAAATTATTCCATACTGGGTACTTAATCAAGGTACTCTGATGGATTCCAAGCCTTTCCTTCTGTGTTTGAATAGGAGAGAAAAGCTAGAAAACACTTTTCCTGATGGTTGTAGTTCCCAGACTCCTCTGAAACAAGAGCCTGGTGTCCACTGACAAGGAATAGTTCAAGTTGTGTGAATGATGACATCCTCAGTTTTTCATGAAAATTATATTTTCTTTCACAAAGCCATTCTTGCTAGCTCCCCAGTCAAATGTGCTGGTGAATCTCAGCTCCTTTGGCTTCATTTGGGCATTATTTGAGCAGTGATTTTCTGGGATAAACCTAAGGGCAGGGAAGACTGTGTAGTCAGATAAAAGGATTGTGAAATGTTTCCATTCTTTTCTGCCATATTTAATCCTGATGAGCAGCAAAACATATTTATTATAAATTTAAAAGCGTTTAAAGTATTGTACGGGAATTCTTGCCTGCAACAACAGGAGGTCAGCAGGGAGAAATGGAAGAATGACTTGTGGTTTTGGGAAGAGAAACTGTAACTGCTTGGCTAGAGTTGGGGGATCTGCAGGCTGGTGATGGACCCTTTGCCCTGTTAAGGACGGAGGGACCATGGGTGAGGTTCATCCTTGGGTATCTGCTGTACCTGTCTTCCACAGCTCTCCTGTCTGCAGAGTGCTGGGAGCCTGCTGAAGTGGAAGCTCCCTGTTCAGGGAGCGGGGACCACCTCTGTCAGTGGTACAGCGCAGCGCACAAACCTGTGAGTTCGTATTTCTGGAGGAAGTTCTTGGTTCTTGCCTAACAATCGACGCCTTTTTCTGTGGTGAGCAGCTTCCAGAGCACGGGACCTAGCTGATAAAAGCCTCGTTGTGTGACGACTTATAGAGGCTCCCTTCTTCCTTGCTGACCTGGTTTTTAATGAGTGTCATCCTGTGCTCTTCTCCACCCTTGGTGGTGGCTGCGCTCCTCACCTTTTTTTTATTTAAAAACTTTTTCTCCTCCCCTTATTAGTTTACTAGGAATCCTAGGATGCACAATCTTAGTGTAATTGGCACTGGTTGGGTTGAGAAAGATCACTGCAGAATAGCTTTTTCCAGACGAGTAGCAAAGTGGGAAAACTGTCACAACCTAATAGAAAAGAAGGATAAAGGCCCAAAAGTTGAAAAATAATCACTTAAAAAAAGGGCACTGCTATGTGTTATTAAATTGGCCAAGTGTATAGGTGAAGTTTCTTTATTCTGTGATCGAAACCAAGGAATGTTGGATCTTTAGTACAGTCAACAACTGCCTTTGAAACTTGAAAGGGTTGTGGCAGATTCAGAAATAAGACTAATCTGTTTCATAACAGATCTGTTGTTTCTGTAACATGCGTGCCTTCCTGTATATAAGATATCTGCAGATATCTGGGATATGTACAGCTCTTGTCCAAAAATGTCTTGGAGCTTTCTGCATCACAGAGTAACCAAATAGTTGCTTTCCTTGGAGAAAACTGGCTTCTCAGTGATCTGCAAAGTGCTTATTCTGAGAGTGTTTCTACTGGCAAGCTTAGAGTAAGAAGAAAACCATGGAGGGTATAAATGCCTTCCGTTTAAAATGCAGCAGATCAATGTATGGAGCTTATTACAACAAGAGCAAGTGGCTGTCTGTGAGGACGGTAAATTGAAAGGCTAAATCCCATCTCAGCTTTCTTCTGGGATTCAAAACTCAAGCCTTAGCAAAGGGCTAGTTAAATAGCAGCCTAGTTACTAATCCTCTAAGTTGCAGTCCAAAAGAAATAGCCAGTTAAATGTGTATAACAAATTTACTTTTGTTTTTCTTTTGTAGGCATATGAGGAATTGATTCTGCAGGTTCCGGTGGGGCTCACACAGCACAGTTCTTTAGTGTGTGTCGTGACTCTTCTTGCCACGGTGCTCTGTTCCAGCCTGATCCTTGCTGCTGTGTGCAAGTATGGAGACTTCTCCCTGCTGACCTGCTTGGAATAAAGAAATGCAAAACGACGGAGCTCCGTTCAGCAAAACTAACTGAATGTACATCAGCTTCCTGGGTGAATCCTACTCTACTGGTGGTCATATGTGAGGGTCCCGTAATGGGTTGTAATTCTTTTGTCCTGAGTCTTACAGACACCTTTCACACACAGAAGACTGTTTCAATGCATAACGAATCAGCAAAGCAGAAGAGGGTTGGAATAGTGCTGCAGAAAGCTGCAAGGACTGCCACAGGCAAGGCAGCAGCGGTCAGGAGCTGATTCCCTGGTCAGGTCTCTGATTCCCTGCCCTGAGGCAGGGCCTGCTTCTACTACAGTGCTTCTCCTTGCAGAAGTGTTTGTATTTCTTGAATTTAAACCAACTTTATATCACTCAGGGAGTGGTATGAAAAGAATTATCTAGTTGTTCACGTTTCTGTTGTTTGTTCTTTCGCAGACGGGTGACACATGAATTCATGAAGAGGCATTCATTGCTTACTTGGAACAGTGGAAGGTTTAAACAATCTGTGCTATTCTAGTAACTGGGAGGGATTAACTGCTCTTGCTCAAATCCTTCAGTTCAAAGAGCTCAGAAAACGTGAAAGAAATTTCACCCTGTGTCAGAAGCTAAAGGAATAACCCTTGGAAGATAAAAGCTGATGAAATGATAGAAACTGGAAGCAAATATTTAGGAGACTTGCATTCAGCCATCAGAACAGTTGACAAATAGAAGGAAATGGAGAGGAAATTACTTAATGGAAAAACTGAGTTGCTCTGGATTGACAGAAGAACTCGGTTGCTGTTTTTAACCGTCAGTAGGGGGCATTGTGACCTTATGGTAACTCATAGGGACTGTTGGAGAAAATTTTATTCCTTATAAGCTCAGAGTTAGTTAAGAGCAGGTGATTTTCAGGGAGTGTGTGTGTGTGAGGGGTGTCGATGAAAATTCTAGGTTCCAAATTTTGTCCTCCTTTATGTGCAGTGAAGACTGCTCCTCAACAGAATCAGCCTTTCAGCGCTGTCCAGCTGTAGCTTCAGGATCCCCTGGGCATCCTTCCTCTGCTTCTGCTGGAATTCAGTAGAGAGCTCGTCTTGTGACTTTGCCTGCGACAGGTTGGCAAGTGCTGGGACAGTGGGCTCTTGTTTTCCCCTGATTGTGCTGAATGCTGATGGCTGAGCCAGTTCTTCATCCACTACCTCAGAGGCGTCACGCTCTGCATCTGCGTGGGGGAAGGGAGAAATTAAAGAGAACAATTGCAGAGAGCTTTGGTGGCTCTTTAACCATATCTGTGCAGCAGGGCTGAGGAGAGAGCCTGTGACTAAGTACCGTAGCACTTATCTGTCTGGCACTTTCAGTTCCCAGAGGTGAGTTTGTCCTTGTGCATTCTCTGCTGTGCAGGTACGTAGTTCTGTGTTGTGACTCATGGAATGGCAGCACTCTAGGATGCCTCTCAGCTCAGCAGGTCTTTATCTCCTGAAAGCTCATGATTTCTTTAACATCAGATAATACCAGTTAAAAATTACAAGCTAGCTACAACGAGCTGCCTGACGCTGTAGTCCAGTGCAAGGAAACTGTGGTTTCCTTGTGACAAATTAAAATATTTGCAAGTGGTAAAATAAGATGAACGTGTGATTTGGAAGTGTGTATGAGTGGCAATGCAAAACAAGAACTCTGCATGAGCGGTAAGGTGCTCTATGAGGAACTGGCTTGAGCTGCAGGGGGCTTAGCACTGTCAGTGCTGAGCAGATTGTGACTCAGAGCAGGTTTGAGTGTAGCTGCTGGACGGGGGAGAGGTTTTCTGTGTACTTCTAGGTGGCACCTGGCTTACTGAGTGTATCTACTGAAAATTCATTAAGATCTCACTGATTGTTTTTTTCAGGTGAGCTTGAGTAACGTTATTTCTCATTAATGTAAAGTATTAGAGAAGTTGCAGCACTTCTCAGTGAATGTTTTCACTATGGCAGATAGCAAGTATTTGCTGTTTTTAGATCCACTGCACCTGTATTAATATGTAGAAGACAAGTTCTTTAAAAGCTGTAAATAAGTAAAATAACTATTGCAGTGTTAATCATGAAGGAATTTGGTCTCCAAGTTCGACTTTCTCTGCCATACCAGAAGCGATGGCCATGAAGCAAGCACGTCATTTGGCAGGCATGCCCTTGGTGTCCTGCCAGCCATGGCCGAGTGTAGGTGGCAGTGCTGCAGGGGTTGCTTTCAGGTGCACAGAAGCTGTGAGGCAGTCATGTCCCTTAGCAAAAATCCTGGCAGCTGTGTGGAGGTGACTGTGTGGCAGCTTGAGTTCTTGGCAGGGGAATATAGATAAAAGGGTTGGCACAACTTGTCTGTCATTAATGGGTGGAAGGGCTGAGTTAAAGGAATTACAGCAGTGAAAGAAAAGGGGGAGGGTTGGAGGTGGTAAGGGCGATATTAGGAGTTGAAACTTTCTGAGTCACAAGTTAATGTGTGTAGCAACAAAGTAGTCTTACATTCTTTTTAAAAGATGTGCCTGGGGAGACAAAAAATGGGAGAGGGCTAAGGATCCTGAAAACGGTTTGAGGCAGGAGCTGAGTGGGTTTGGGGAGCAGGAAGTGAGCTCGTTTTATGGGGAAGGAAAGTAGGGCTGAGGGAAGCGTGGAGTTTAGAAACCTGCTGTGGTTGCTTGAGAGGTGCACGACAGTACAGCGATGAATGAGCAGAAGCTTGAGCAAAGAGGGGGATCAAATGTGGGGGTGAGTTGGAGAGGGATGGTGACAACACACAGAGAGAATCGGAGGTGGCCCTGCAGGGAGGGAGGAACTGCAGAGAGATGGAAGATGGCCATGTAGCGTGGCTGACAGTGAGCAGGCAGGGAAGGCTGACAGGCATCACTTAGGCTTGCAGGCAGGTGTGAGGCTGCAGTGGAAGCCTGCTGCTTTCTTCTGGGAGCATTACAGAGAGGAGCTGCCCGATGTGTGCTTTTCTGAGGGAAGAATTGGATGTTGCCTCACGCCTGGACTGACAAGAGGTGAGGTGGAATGAAGATAGGAGTAGGGGGAGAACAGGAGCCAGTTTAGGCAACATGCCGCTCTGCTCCCCGAGCTGCCGCCTCTCCCCGCCCTCGCACCTCAGGTGGGCGCCGGGAGTGGGCCACGCCGCTTTCCCGCCCAGCCGGCGCCTCCCTCCCTTCAGCGTGGTGGACTACATTTCCCGGCATCCCCCGCGCGCCCCCGCCCTTCCCCGCGCGGGCGAGGGCTGCCGGGAGCTGTAGTTCCGACGACGGCGCCCCGCCCTCGGGGCTGTG
>WBMW01000009.1:581083-604445 GCA_013396635.1 Penelope pileata
GGGCCGGGCCGGGAGGATGGGGCCGGGCCCGCGGTGCTGCGGGGGCAGCGGAACCGGCGGGCTCCGGGCTCCGTGCGGGACAACGCGGCCTTCGGTAGTTCGCCTTCGGAGGGGCTGCGGGGACCTCGGGGGTACTGCAGGCGTTGGCACGCTCTGATTTTTTTTTTTTTCCCTTCCGCTCGCTTCTGTGTTTCCGTTTTTGTGTTTTTTTTTTTTTTTTTTTTTTTTTTTTTTTATTTTTTTTNTTTTTTTTTTTAGTTATTATTTTTAATATATTTCGCACTTGAAAAAGCGGACACGCTCTCTGGAAAGCCCAGCTGCTGCCCAGCGCTGACCGACCTCGCTGTGTGGATCCCACAGCCGTGCCTCCCAAAAACGGGGTGCCCTCCCTCAGGACCCCCTCACAGCCACCGCGGGGGCACAGAGCTCTGTGTGCACCCAGAGGGGCTGTGCCGGCCCTGTGCCACCATCTGTGGCCTTGGGCACCTCCAGGGATGGGGCACCCACAGCTTTCTGGGCAAAAACTGAAAAGATTCTGGGTGAAAGCATTCACCAAGTAGAGTTTTAGAGGAAGGAAAAGCCTTTGTGTGGAGATGGGGGTTGGATGTTGCAGCTTGTGAGGCTGGAACAGAGCTGCTGGAGGAAGAGTAGCAGGTCCTCTGCGTGTGCAGTGAGACTGTGTGCAGGCCTGGCGGTGGGAGACGCTGGGTGACAAAATGGGCAACAACACAGATGTCCATCAGCCTCTTTCTGTGTGTTTTGAACTCATGGAGCGGGGGCACACGGCCGGGCAGCAGTTGGGCAGTGCTCGGCCATCCTGGGGTTGGCACCTGCTGGCCTCTGGGACAAGGCTGGAGGGCACAAGTGACCACGGTGACAACATTCATCAGATCTAATCGTGGGCTTGCTTTAAAACGTGTCCTTTGAAAAACTGGGGCACGCTTCTGTTGTTTAAGCCTTTGGGTTATGTTTAAAATGACTGGAGCACCTTTGGTTTCCAAATGACTTGGGAAGAGCGTTGAGGGGCCGATGCTTCTCGTTCTGTCCCTGTGCTGAGACGAGGAGCTGCAGGGATCCGAAAGAAGGTCCGAGCGTTGTGCTGACAGGAGCTGCTTCTGCTTCGCTGTTCCTGTATCAGTCTTGCTTCAATTTCACCTCGTGTCTGTTTCTTGCCTTAGGAGGCTTCCGAGGCACGGAGAGCTTCCCTGGGAGCTCAGTGCCAGCCTGTTCCTGTTTCCTGTAGCGGTCCCGTGCGTCGCCTGGCCGCACCAAAGCGAAAGTTGCTTGGTTTGAAAACAAACTCCACTTAGATGCTGCCCTGACTGGGGTCACACAGCGATCAGGTTCTGGGGCTCGGGAGGAAAGCTGTCCAAGTGAGTTGGCTCCCAGAGGTATCGGGGGATGGTGGTGATGGGGAGAGCAGGAGGAGGGCTGCCGCAGCCCTGCAGCACTTGTTGGGCACCGCTGCCTCGCTGCAGCCCTCTGGCCTTCAGGAAGCTTCAGGTGCCTGTGATTAACTGACATCAGGCAGCTTCGACAGGCGATGTTTGTGACAAATAAAATGAGTTCTGCCCTTGGGTTATGGTGATGGGGTACATTGCTCTTGATAATTGGGGTGGCTCCGTGAGAAGGATGGGTCTGGAACAGACGGTGGCTGGTCAGATAGGTTCCTTCCTGTATTCGTATTGATATAGATCTCAGATATCTCAGATTTCAGATACCAGCATTTGTCTCTGGAGCAGAGTGGGTTGGTTGCAGACACACAGCAAACACGCTCTGGTGAATTACATTGCTGCTGGAAGTTGGGAAAAGGTGCACACGAGTTGCCAAAAGAAGGTGTTGGTAGAGCTTTCTCTTCTTGAACCTTAATTTCTGGGATGAAAGTACTCTTTCCTTGCCAAAGCAGGGTCACTGTCTTGGAGTGGGAGAGATTCAGAAGGACTGCAGCTTGCTCAATTTTTGGTTGTCCATGGAAATACCTCCTTCCTCAGCCTAAATCAAGTTAGGCCCAAAATTTTGAGCTTTTTAGAGCTGCCCGGCGTCATCGTAGCGTGGTTTCTGTGCCTGCTGTGGTACCTGAACTTGCATTTTCAGTTCAGTTTTACGTTGCAGACGCTGAGGTCGCCTCCTGCTCCCTGCCCTGGGCTGCTGCCACCAATAACTGATGGGCTGAGCCAGTCCTCCTGGTTCAGCACCCAGAGCTGGAGCAGTGCTGCATCCCAGCACGGTCACTTTGAGGAGGGACTGCTCCTCCTGCAAGGAGGCATGGTTTCCTGCAAAGCCATGCTTTGGTTTAACTGGAGAACGTGTGCTGTAGTGCTTGTGTTTTGCTCAGTGAGCAGCTGCGAGCACTGCTTTTGATTCCAATTCCTTACCTGACTCATCAGTTTTTTTTTTTTTTTTTTTTTAAGTTGATTGTTCTTTCTGTGTTCCCTGCTAGGAGCTGGCCTTAATCAGGCTTTGAGAACGGCTCACCTGGCAGGCAGAGAGGGGAACGGGGGCACGGGCACGCCGTCCCTTTCAGTCCCTTTCAGTCCAGTGTTGGAGCGGATCCTTTGGGAAGAAGCAGGTTGCTCAGCTACCTGGTGTTGTCTTCCTCTATCTTGGCTGAAAAGTTCTTTTTTTTTTTTGAACTAGCTTCTGGCAAGCAGTTATCTGAGGTGAAACTTCACTGCTCTTGAGGAACACGCTTCCTGTCTCCAAATGGCATCTGCAGAGCCTGGCCTTCTGCTGAGCTGTTCTGGTTCTGTCCTCCTCCTCCAGAGCCCAGGAAGGGAGGAGCTGGCTGCTTTCTTCAGGCAGCTGGATCTTAGTGCTGGGGCAGCTCGGAGGAGAGGGACAGCGTTTGCAGAAGGTGGGGGTGCACGCGGGGCCGTTCTGCTCTTCCCAAGGTTAGGGCTGTGCTGTAAAATTGTCAGGAGCTTTTGCTGTTGGGATAAACCTGGGGTGGTTGGAGTTGGTATCTGAAGTCACAAAAGGAATGCCGGACGCGTTTGAGACGTGGAGGCTACGGGATATTGAAATGTTGCAGAAATTGGTGAGGCTTCGTGGTGTTTTGGGCAAGACGAGCGGATTTTGAAATTGAGGAAATATCTAACTTCTGTTTGTGGATTCCGAAGTGCTGCTGAAAATTTCTGCTTCGGCTTCTAGCGATGTCCTGCTGCTCAGAGCATGTTCTGGTGAGTGCCCCTCGCTAGGGGAATGCACCATTACTCCTAGAAAGCACTGAGTGCTTCCTATAAAGACGTGTCCCTGCTTCCCAAGGGATGTGAGCCCAGCATCAGTGTTGGTGTGGTGGCTGAAGATAGCAAGTAAAGAAGAAAACTCAGAGGAAAGCAGCCGTGTTTGGCTGTTCACTTTATTCATGAGCATCTGTAGGTGTTAAGCTTTGAAAGAAGCCATCCCTGCCACAGCTGGGCAAAGTAGGGGTTGGTCAAGATAACACATTCCCTTGGCAGATCTCCTGTCAAAAAGCTCACTTAGTGCTGGATCAGCAAGGATTGTGTGCTCACATGCACAACATTCCTGTTCTGTAGTTGACCAGTGTGAAAACTGGGAGCTCTGTTCCAACCATGAGTTGGTCCCAAGCTGTGTGCATGGGTTTGTTCCTGAAATCCTAAATGCTGTCCTGGAAGGTAGGTGGCTGCCTGCTGCCAACACCTGTTAGATTGCAAGGAAGGGAATCAGCTAACAGGGAGCAGGGTAGGGGCAGCTGGCAGGGGCTTTAAGGGCTGGGGATGCACTGGTGAGTCTTTCCAATTCAGCTGCTTTTTCTCTGAAGTTTCCTGCTTGTTTCCTTGCTGGGACCGGGTGTTTGACTCACCCTGTGCTCCAAGAGCTGACAGCTGGCAGCACGCACAGGCTGCCCGTAGCTTCTTTCCTGAGTGCAGTTAGAGCTTTATCCACTGCTGTGGGGTTTCTTTTGGAAACAAACGTGCTGCTTTCTACGTAAGTCCTGCTCGTTCTCCATTCACAGTCTCTGCAGAAATGCTTTGACCAGCAGGGTTATCTCCTGAACCAGAGGGAGAAGGGCCTGTTGCTGGCACGTGCTTTACAAGTGACTGTACTGCTAAGGCTCTTGGAAAAGTCTCTGATAAAGTGAGAGACTGGAGAAACGGGGAGGAAAATATCTTTCCCCTAAGCCTGCCTCCTGCAAAACGCCATCCTCTCTCTGAAGACAACAAATTAAAAACCAGAGACCTTACTGCCAGGATTCGGGATACCAGAAACGAGGAAAAACAATTTCTGGCCCAGCTCCAGGTAGTGCTGAAAAGGGCCTCTGGAATTTTGGAGGTCACAGCAAGGATCTGCCTGTCCCCACGGCCTGGAGTGCCAGCTTTGGCTGCTCCCTGAAGATGCTGGAGGGGAGAGAGAGGACCGCAGGGTGAGAGCAGCCATCCCTGAGCTCTGTGTCCGTGAGCTCTGAAGCCGATTCACACCCGAGCGTTGCTCTGAGCACGCACTCCAAGGCCGTTTCCCACTGCCCTGTTGGAATGCTGCAAGTGCACAGCGACGCTGCCTGGCTCAGCAAACAGCCACAGTGGCACAGATGATTTTTTTTTTTTTTTCAGTCCTTCTGCAGCTCACGTGGTTTCAGAATACAGAACACATCAGTAGGGTTAGCTGTCGGATATGGCAGCAAAATGTCTGCGTTGGGGTTCAGCCTTCTGAACCCCGCTCCCTGGGTGGTTTAGGGTGGCTGTTTCTCCCCCCCTCCCACAGGCCAGTGCTGTGACTTTGCTGACCCTGCAGTGATCGAGCCAAATTTCTGGAATAAGAATCACTGATTTTAAACTTGGCTGGAGAAACTTGCTCCTAAATCTGACCCTCGTGGCCCAGTTGGTAGGCGCTGGAAGGGTGCGTGTTGAGGTTCTGAGCTTTCGGGGATCACGCAGTGAACAAACTGGTGTTTGTTGGTAGAGCTGTTGATAAAATATTGCTGTTCTCTCTCTGATGCAGCAAATCAGTTTCTCATGCTTGTTGAGCAGCTGGTACCTTTGGGAGGGGCCCTTTTCAAGGTGTCAGTGCCAGCTGCCGCGATGACAGCGGTGAACTCGGCCACGTGCTTGGTTTTTAGTTGGGACACGACCACTGAGCGTGAAATACACTAAGTTAAATCCTCCTGCTTGTCCCCTTGCTTTTTTCCACTCAAGAGTGCAAGTTGAGCTCGGGATTTTTGAAGATGCTTAGCAACAGGAGCAGTTAATCCATGCCAGGCTGAGGCTCCGTGGCCCTGATGTCCCAGCTGAGCACCACAGAGCAGAAGCCATTCCTTCTGGTAAGGAGTCCAGGATTTTATTTATATACATAGTGTAGTACTGTTTGGTTTTGTTTCCTCCTTTTCCAAGGGGATCAGTGCTGAGGTTTTGAGATCCCAGACAGTTTTTCCAGGTTGCTGGTGGAAATGGAGGAGAGCACTCAGAGCCATTGGAGTGCTTCTGCCGCGGCGTGACCGTGCGATGCGGTGTGTGGTCAGGTCTTTAATTTCCATATTTATTAACAATCATTCCACTATAAAATCCCCTTTCTGAGGAATAACTCTCCTTCCCCTTGGTGTGCTGTGTGTGTGCTGGAAGGCATCACGTTCTGTTTGCAGGGCACGCAGATGGAGCGATGATGCTTGGTAAAGCTTGGCTGGGTCTTGCTCACGTGGAAGCAGTTAGGACACGGGGTGAGCCTGGGTCGTAGCACACCCACAGCAACGTTGCTGGGGCTTGGAGCAGCCCCTGTAGTGATGTTGTAGTGTCTTTAAGGAGGAGAAAAATAAAAATGGAACAATAAACTAAAAGAATGGCGCGAAGGGACAATACCAAAATGAAGTGATTTTTAGTTTGGCTTAATCCATGCTTGTGAGGGATTTGTTACTCCAGCAGCACAAAGTTTGTATTAACTAACAGGATTTAAATGTTTTTTTTTAATTTTTTTCATTCCCTTATCACTGCTGAGCAGTGACTGTCAGGTGTTATTGACACTGAGATCACTGGCAGGGGGTCCTTGGTGGCCCCTTCCTGCCAGGTCCTGTTTGGTGACGTGTCTGCCTGTGGTCCTGCTTCTCTTCTTTGGCACTTCCAAAGCCAATAGGCCAAAGCGAGTTACTTGCTTTCTAATTTAAAAGCAGTGTCTTAGCTGGGGAAAGCTTTCTGTCTCAAGAACCTTGCTCAGGGCTGGAAATACCCAACTTTTGTTCGGTGTGCCTGTTTCCTGCGCTGCCAAACCTGCTTTCTCCACCTGACTCTTCATGTTTTTGTCAAATATCTTGTCAGGAATCCTCAAAACTGAGGATTTGTCCTTTTCTGCTACTTATTTCATTTCTTCAGCTAGGTGCAGACATCACCAGAGCATTATTTGTTTTGGCTCCAGGCTCATGCCCAGCTGCTGGCAGGGGCTGAGGGCCCCTTTCTCAGTGACCAGCGTGGTGACAGCCTGGTGGCAAGTGGCTGCCTGGGCTGGGATCTTGCGGGCTTCCTCTTCCTTGATGGCTTTGGTAGAGATCTTGATCTCTCTCTTGCACTTTAGAAACAGCTTGCTGAAATTTGCTTCCTGTTTTCTTAACACAATTGGAAGGACCTGAGAATATTTTCTCTTAGATGACAAGCCCTGAAGAAGTTGGCCGTTTCCAGAGGTGACTTTGCTTTCTCGTAGTTACCGTGAATTCTGTGAGAGGAGATCTAACTTTTTTTTTTGCATTTAAAAAAAACTGTTGAATTTTTCAGTCACAGAACTCGTAAACCTTCTGTGCTGACTCGTTGCAGCAAAAAAACCAGCCAACCAACCAAACCCAGACAGAGGAAGAGTTTGGAAGGCATGAAGTGGTTGTGCTGGGTCAGACCATGGTAGTGCAGCACCCACTGCACTGACTCCTGTCTCTTCTTGGCTGCCAGCAGCTGCACCATGGGGACTCCATTAAATGGGATTCTGGAGCTGGGATGTGGTGCTTGGATGCTGAATGGGGCATTTCCTTTCTGTTGAAGTAAATGGCTTAAACCTCTTTAATTGGGGTGGGACGTGTGGGTGGAAGGACACATCCCTTTCAGGATGAATTTGGTGTAACAACACAAGCTGTTAGCCTTGGGTCTGTTCTATGCGAGTTCAGTCTCATCCTCACAGACTCTTCAGCTGCTTTATAATTCACAACCCTTGCTGAGTCAAGGTAAGGAAGCAATGTGAGAGCTGTGTCCTTTTCATCCATCACTCCCTGAGCTTCTCAAACAGGCGTTTTCAGAAGCTTTAATCTGTAAACATTTCCGTGGAAGCTCGTCATTCTGCTCGTAGGAATGCAGTTCCTTCTTTACTGCAGCATACAGAGCTGGTAGCACTACTCTAATTTTAAACTTCACCGAGTGCTGTTCATTTTTTAAAAAAATGCCATGTAGCCTTACCATGGTTCACACTGTTTGCCTGCCCGTGGCTGGATCCTTTTCATGCCTCTTTTCAAGTGGGCTGCTTGCCAGAGGGCAGGAAGGGTCCTTTAGTTCCTGAATGCGTGAGGAGTGCTCAAAAAACATTTGTTTGTGCAGTTTTGTTTCCCTCCCTCTAGCTTCTGAAGGAGAAAACCAAGGAGCTCAAATCCCATACGAGTTTGCTGCATGGTCCTGAGTTTCCTTGCCCAGCTGGCCTTGGAGCTGGGCTCACACCTGGTATGAAATACCCCAGGCAACCACTTGGAGTGTTGGGTTGGGTAGGATCACGTTTACAGTTGCTTAACACCTTACATAAGTTGTCAGGCACCTGATGCCTCACCTGGTGACCTGTCACTTGGTGAACTGTCACCAGGAGCAGACCCCTCCCACGAAGTCTTTTGCAGCTTCCTAAGCTCAATACTCCATTTTGTCAGGTGTTGAAACATTATTTTAACTTGGCAGCTCCCCATGTAAACTGTCCTGCTTCACAGCATGCTGGTTGTCCTGGTTTGTTGTGCCTTGCATGGTGCTGTCATCTATTCAGTGGGTACTGTCTGCTTCGTTTTGTACTTTTATTTTTAAAAAGTGTTTCATTCTGGAGCTGGAGGGTCTGTGGTGGTGATGCTGGTGCTGCAGCATCCTATGCAAGCAGCTGTGGGTGGTTAGAGATAACACATCCAGGGCTCCATCACAAAACCAGGGGTGAAACAAACATCTGGGGAGAGTGCTGCCATCAGATGAGCTGTGTGACAACGCTTTGGAAATTTGTTTCATACAATCATAGAATCCTTGGAGCTGGAAGGGACCTTTCAAGGTCCTGTAGTCCACCTCCCCTGCAAGGAGCAGGGACTGCTTGCAGTTGGTACTTAAATCCCTGTGTGCTTATTTCTGTACACATATTTTTATTGTACATTTGTATACTTGTACATTTGATTCTGAACTGAAAGATGCATACGTAGTAGTAATAAGCACAGAGGAAGTTAAAATTATTTAAAAAAGACAACAATTCATTTCTGGCATCCAGTTTTCTGCATGTGGATCGATGAAGGGGATGTCCTTCCAGGTTCAGAACAGGTGCCCTGCCTGAATTACAGGCATGAGGAGCCTGGGGATTCACATTGCTTTGGGCTGTGACAGCTACAGTTTGTGCTTTTTGTACTATTTCTATTTGTACTATTTTTCATTGCTTCAAATAATGGGGCAGGGTGAGCTGGGGGGCTGGGGCAGAAAATCCTCAATGAAATGGCTGATGGCAGCAGTGCTGGCTGCAGGCACGGCCACGGCTGGGGTGTCCTGGCAGCAGGGGGGTCTGCAAGCTGTGTTTTGAGCTTGGAGGGCTTGTTGCCTCTCTCACCTCGTGTGCACAGCAACCAGGGACAGCTCTGCCAGCTCCTGGTGGATGAACCCCCAGCACGGGAGCAGGATGCTGCTGGGAGTGCTTCTCAGGTGGGAGCGTGGTTGTTGAAGTTGCTGTATCCATCCGTGCTGCAGAACATGCTCAGAAAATAGGCTTTGTCCACCCAAGCCAGCTCTGCTTTATCATTCAAAGGCCAGCTCAGGCGCTTGTTGTAGTTACAGACTTTGCAGTTGATTTCTTGCAGGCTTTGCTGTCTCTGAGTTTATGACCCACGTGGGTACCAAGCAGGAAGATCTCCAGCCTGGGCTGTGGCTGCTCACCGTGCTGCTGTCATCATCTGGGTGCTCCCTGGTGCACAGCGTGTGGGGAAGGGCTCTTGGGGGGAGGCAGGATTTCCTGTGGGGCGTTCAGTGCCAGGCCAGCACTGCCTTGCATCATGGCAAGAAGGGCTGAGGGCTCGGCCCCGGGGCTGTTGAGCTGCAGTTGCTGCTGGCTGCTGCCTGTAGCTGCAGTTACAGTGAGCCATGGCCAGCTGCTGGGGGAAACAAAGCTCTATTCTTCGTGTGTGCAGGGAGCTATTTCTCTCTTCCCTTTGTCTTTTCCCTCATTATTCCTTAGCTGCCATCTGACAGCATTGTCAGCGTGGCTGGAGAGGGACGGATCCCTGGAGGTGGGATGCTTTTTTCCTGCACCGTGCTGATAGACCCTGCGTGTTTCCTGTTCTCTTTGCAATTCATTCTCTGTCTCCAACTTGGATGGATGAGCCGTGGCCTTGTAAACCATTGCTCAGTATTTGGGGAGGTTAAAAGCCATTTTGCTTTCTACCAGAGTTACTGGTTATCTCCCCACGCCACACCACAGCCTGACATCTCTGGGAGGTGTCGGCGGTGTTTTGAGCGGGGATTGCCCAGGTCCTAGCAGCTGTGCATGCTGTCAGAAACACAGCCACGAGCCGAGCTGTGGAGGTGCCCTGCAAGGTAATGTGCCCTTTATTCAAATAACTTTTGCTCTGGAATGCGTGAACCCTCCCTGCCTGTAAACGCCAAGTTTAATTAAGAGAGGATCTCAAGGATGAGATGCAAACCTTTTTTTTTTTCCTCATAAACTTTCCCTGCTTGCCTTTTTCCCCATTCTCCTTTGATCTTCAGAAACTCTCAGCTCATCAAAATGAAGGCTCTGTGGAGTCTTCCAGTTACAGAAATCTGAGTAAGCACCGTCACCTCGGGGCGTGGATCTGCGTGCGCTGCGCACGCCGGCTTCTCTTCCTCCAGTTGACTCAGGATTTNAAGTGCTGCGCACACCGGCTTCTCTTCCCCTGCTCTATCAGCTTGAAATCCTGAGTCAACTGGAGGAAGTCATTCCCTTGGTGAGGGCTGAGGAAGCTTTGCAAACACCTTCGAGCCCGCGCTGTCATCATGCAGCATCACACAATGCTTCGTTGAAGGCAGCTGGCAGCTGGGGGCTGCACAAGATGCAGCGTGGCCCCAGCTCAGCCTGTGGGCAGCCACGCAGCCTGCAGCACCGCGCTGGAACCCGTCCCCTGGGGCTGCTCCTCGGCCTGCCAGGGCAGCTCCTTGCTGCAAGGAGGAAATGGGCACCTGCAGGTCTGCCTCACTGCTGTTTGCTGCAGTGCTGGTGCTGTGGCCTCACCTCGGGAGGGCTCCTGCCAAGCTCAGGGAAGAAGCAGCAGCTCCCTTGCGGGGCCCGTCGGGTGCTGTTGTTGCGGTGCTGGAGCTGTGTTCAGAGTCCAGGAAGCAGAGAAGTGGTTTCTGCTTCAGCTGTGGCAAAATGGTGCTGCTGCAGGTCAACAGTGCTGCGTTTATTCTGTGGAGTGGAAATGAGAATTCAGGTGGGAGTTGCATCCCGTTCATGGCTTAAGGGGAGGAGGCAGAGATGGATCTCAAGGCTCGCAGATGGCTGCAGCGTGCTGTGACGTCAAGCATCGCCAATTTGCCTAAATTTTCTGTGCACTGATGGACCCCTACCTGCACGTCCTGTCTCTGTTCTATGCCTCTCAATTTTTCCTTGCTGATACCTTTTTCAATCACAAACCAGAACTGATAATTCTGAAACCATCTCCCTCCTCCAATTCAAAAAGTGAAACTTCAGGAGAAAACATCTGTCCCTGCCGGGAGGTTTGCTTATCGCCCCGTGTCCTCAGCCTGCCGGGCACAGCGTGAACTGCTCAGCCTGTCTGGGAGGCTGCCAGAGCCTTCAGAGTGCCGTCTGCCTTCCTTATCTTTATTGGTGGTTATGTGGAAGCTGGGCTGTCTCATGCCTGTGCTGCGGGGTGAGGCTGTGAGCGTGGCCTGGGGAGCAGCACCGGGTCCTCTGTCTGCAGCACCTGCCCCAGGTGCTCGTTAGGAGGCTGAGATCTGCTTTTATTTCTCAAGTGTTACCCTAGCACGTGCTCACTGAGGGCTTTGCTCGTTGCTGGGGGTTGTGATGTATTTTGGCAATGGGTTCACAGCATGTTCTTCCCTAGGAAGATCTACCAAAGCCTTGGTGACCCCTCAGACACTCCAGTAACAGGATATTTGTCTTCTGTAGCTTGATCAGCAGTAAGCATCTTGTTACAATTTTGGAGAGATGATTCCTCCTTGCCAACCAAAGGTACTTTCTTTTTCTTTCCTTCTGCTTTCATTGCTTCTTCTGCCTGACCATCCTTTTTTTTTTTTTTCCTGCAGTCTTCTCTTGGCAATTAGATGCCAGCTATTTCTCCCTGGGCTATGCTTTCCCTTCTGGTTTTGAGTGAGTCAGCAAAATCCAAAAGGAAATCGAGGAGTCAGAAGAAGATGAAATGGACAGAATTCAGCTGGGTATGTTGTGGTGGGTGTCACCCCATCTCATTTTGCAGAAGTCTGAGGTTCTCCTGCGCTGCTGGTAGAGCATTAGGCATTGCCTCTGTCACGTGTAGCAGTAAGGGGAAGTCAGCAGGAAAGGACTCTACATAGCATTCGTGGTCACCTCTTGAGCAGCTGGAAGAGGCAGACTGCTGCTTGGGGCAGTCCATTTTGCAAAAATGCTGCTGGCAATGTATCAGCACCTTTTGGTGCTTTTCCAAGCAGTCAGTTTGGCATAAGTCTCAATGAAGAGTTAATGTCTGGCATGCTCAGATTCTTTTCTTTTTGATATTTTTTAAGCTCTTCTTTCAGCTGCATCGTTTGGAAGGGTATCTTGCTTCTGCTTGTAAATTAGAGAGGTCTCTGCTTGGCTGGAGTGTTTGAGATCAGCCTCGTTTCCTCTTCCCTCCCCGTAAAGGAAAGTTAAACAAAAATAACTGTTAGCTTTCGCGGGCATGCGGTTTGGCACAGACCGAACGCTTGTTTTACATCGGAGGCCCCTGAAGGTGGAAGGAGACGTTGGGACAAGTCCCGTGGAGCTTGGAGGAGCCTGTGCACCCCAAGCACATCTGCACGGGGCTTCAGTGAGCGTGGGTGGAGTGCGTCGCCCTGCCAGCTCTCCCCAGCCACCATCAAGGTTGCTCTGGGTCTTGCTTTTGCACGAGTCCTCTTCTGGCAGGCAGAAGGTCTGCGGCTGCGTTTGCCAAGTCTGGGAGAGTCGTTCTTCATCTACCACTACTGGCTTTTTTTTTTCTAATGCAAATTTTTGAGTTAGATGGAGAGGTGAGGATTTTCAGGCTCTGAAGATACTCATCCGCTGTTCCAGAAACTCCTTTTTGGGTCAGATTGAAGAGATCTCCTGGATCCAAAGAGTTACAAAGCAAAACATCCAGAAAGATTTTTATTTTCTGCTTTTCCTGGGGAGGACGGGCTGAGATTTGCTGGTTCTGTGGATTTCTCTGCAGCGGTCTCAGCTGGGCGAGCTACAGCACAGCCGAGTGCCGGTGCTGGGGCAGGAAGCGAGCTGCAGCGAGGTAGCACCGGCTGAATGCAAACTTGTCAGAAAGCTGCTTTCAGCTAATCCCTGGGAGGAAGTGAGCTATAATCAGCACTATGTGAGCTAATCACAGGAAATCTATTGCTCAACAGGAGCCTTAGAGGGGGGAAAAACAAAAAGAAGAGCGTTAGAAAAATACCTGTGCAGACGTTTCATTCTGCTTTTGTACTCCAAAATCTGCTTGGCCCAAGCAAGTGGAATGTCTGCCCAAAGGACAGCCCTCTAGCTCCCTTCAGGAGCTGCACAGTGTGTGCATCTTTTGTTGGAAGATCTGTTTGCTCTCTTTTTCCAGAATAAAGAAGCATCGAGGCTCATCTCCTCCGGTGAGATGTTTTGTTCAGGAATCAAAGAATGGCCTGGGTTGGAAGGGACCCCAAGGATCATCAGGTTCCAGCCCCCCTGCCTCAGGCAGAGCTGCCAACCTCCAGATCTGGTACCAGATCAGGCTGCCTAGGGCCCCATCCATCCTGGCCTTGAACACCTCCAGGATTGGGGCATCCACAGCCTCTCTGTGCAGCTGTGCCAGCACCTCACCACCCTCTGAGTGAAGAATGATGGTGGGAAGGTGATGGGAAGGCTAAAGATAAGGCAGCAGCTTGGGTCAGCGTGCTGGGAATGAGTCTCCCAATGTTTTCAACAGGGATTTCTGTAATACAAACCGAGAGTGGAGCACGACTCTCTTCAATCTGTCGTGTCACACCAATCTTGGGAGTGTCACAAATGAGTTCTTTTATTGTATTTTTTTTTAGTTGCTCTGCCTTTTTTTCACTCCCCCTCTGCCTTGGAGGTGAGGTTGCCCCGTCCTGCTCTGCTCTGTTCCTCCCCTCAGGACCTGGCTGTCCCGGATGCTGCTCAGTGCATGACAAGTGCTGCCAGCAGCGCCCTATAAGGCTCTACAGGAAGGCAGCGCACGACAGCCGCCACCACCGCGCCGATTGCTGTGAGGATAGCTTGCTTTGCTCACACCTCGTGCCCTCTGCCACAGCAGGGCCAGGGGAATGCACGTAGGGTCGGGGTGTTTTTCACTCTGGGTCTGTTCTTTTCTTCTGCCCTTCCCCTCGGGTGCCGCCCGGTTCTGCCTGCGTCCATGCCCAAGCGCTCTGCCCTGCTCGCAGCAGCCCAGGTGCTGTCCCTGCAGGGTCCTGCAGCCAGAGCAGTGCATCGAGGGCTGTGATTTCAAAAGCCAAGTGGCCGTGTTTCTTAATGCAGCTCCAG
The DNA here is from genome assembly GCA_013396635.1 of Penelope pileata. Lineage (NCBI taxonomy): Eukaryota > Metazoa > Chordata > Aves > Galliformes > Cracidae > Penelope > Penelope pileata. Next base: position 594,956 of record WBMW01000009.1, read on the forward strand.
GCTGAAGTGGGTTACTTCTGCTTTTTGGGCCGCCCTGCAGAGCAGACTCACGTTTGATGTTTGTGTTGCTCCTTCGGCGTTACCTTGACGGTGGATAAATAAGCTGAGTGATTTTTTCAGCTGTGCTAAGCAGAACTGAGCTCAGTTTGCAGCTCCGTGAGGCTGATGTCAGGGTGTGTGCAGAGGGCTGGGGTTCATTCTGGCTGCTGAGAGCAGCAGCAAGGAGCTGCTGTGGCAGGGGAAGGAATTTACACCCCTGCTAGCAAACAGCTCCGAGCTTGGGATGATCTTTTCCAAGCAGTAGGGCAGTTTATTTTTGCCTCACATCCTAGGCAGTAAAATACAGACGCGGCCCGGAGCACACAAATACGTTGACTTGAACATCTTGAAAAGAAACTCTGGCTCTTTATGGTATGGCAGCTTCCTCCTGCAGGTGTTTCACTCTTCTCCCCCTGCTCAGGGCCCTGCAGCGCTGCGCAGCGGAGTGAGGCCGAGGTGTGCGTGCAGTGCACGTTTAAAAGCCAATCTGCTCGAGTGTGAGCGCTCTAGGAAAACCAGCAGATAGGAAAATGCTTGTCTTCAGTTTCACTTTATTTCTCTCTAGTCATTCTGCAGACAAGCCAGAGAGGAAAAACGTCTGTCCTTCTTTAGAAGGTGGAGGAGGAAGAAGAGCAGCGCTGGGGCAGAGCGGGGCCCGACTGAGCCTGCTGCTGGGTGAGTGCTGCCCTGCTGCTGAGCACCAGGGCTCTGCTGAGGAAGTGCTTCAGGAAGCAGCCCTGCTTGATGCTCTCATAAGGGAGAAGTGAGGGGGGGGGGGAGAAAAGAACTACACGCACAAACCAGGGCATTGAGACTCAAGCAGCAGCGTTTGTATCCGCTTTCTGAAAATGCTGCCCAGTTCTCCTTTTACTTTCCAGCTTTTACTCGTTGTCAGGGTTGTGTTTCTGGGTGTTTTCTCGCCAGCAGCAGTGGCAGGAACTGCTGCCTCTCTTCAGTGGGATGGGTACCCCATGGGCAGTGGGCCCTTTCGCTCCCCAGGAGGAGGAAAGCTGGTGAGCAGCAGGACTGGCTCCTGGAACATTGTCGTAAAAATGGAACCACGAGTGCACGTGCAAGTGGGTTACTGCAGGGCTCTTGTTCTGGAAGAGAGGGAGAGCATGGGTTAAGCTCCACAAGGAGCTTCCCTGTGCATTTCTTCCTTCATTCTCACCTTGTAAGGGTGGGGAGGGAGGAGCTGCACCTCCGAGGTGCCCGCCTTCAGGTCTCCCGCTGTTCACGACAGTGATTTAGGACATGGCAGACCGCAGCTGGCCACTTGCTGCCGCTTCTCCAGCAGCAGGGAGAGTGCACTTGCCCTTCAGCTTCTGCAGCTCACGTTATGAGGGCACTGAGGACTGCAGAGGATGGGGAGGGCACATCCTTTGTCAAAAGGAAGAGCTGCTGGGGGTACTGCCTTGTGCTGGAGATAAGCCCTGAGAATCTCAGCCCTGTGGTCACCAGCTCTGGCCCCTGTGATGACGTTCTGTGGAGTAAGGAGCAGAACTGTTGGGAGGAAAGGTTGCAGCTCGTTCTGTGTTTCCTGCGAGTGTAGTGGGTTGCAGTGCAGTTCTGTGGTGGGAATGAATCTGTCTGCAGGCTGTTGTATCATTTGCAGCCTCGCAGCTCATCTCTGTGGTTCTTTCCACTGATTTTCTAAATCCTGTTATTAAATATTGTGCCACTGGTGACTGTGGAGAACTCACACATCCATTGTTACTATGGGTATTACTTTCACTGGCTAAGGTGAAGCCATTTCCACTGATTACATCCTTGTCCATCTGTTACCTTGTTGTTTGTTGATGGGACAGGAGTGGTTGGACCTAAGACAGGCAACTTTTCTTGTGAGGGCGCAGAAAAGGAGCTTCAGGATGTATTTGCACTCCTCTTTTTCGTTTATTTCTGTATTTTTTTGTCCTCCAGTCATGGCACATAATGCCAAGCCTGTGCAGCAATTTCAAAAGTGCTTCCTGGGCTGTGGAGACGTCCCCTGCACAATGAAGATGGGGTAAGGATGAAGGAGGAGGGAGCTACTCCTTTCTCTGCATTCAGCTGTCAGAAAGAGGCGAGCTCTTTGGATCTGAACCCGAATAAGATGACTTATTTTTAACTTCCAGTGATGAGCAAAGCATCAGACTTTTTTTTTTCCTGGAGTGATCTGTTGTGAGTGGAGCTGTCATTCCTTAAGCCGTGGCTTCAATGTCACTAAATAAATCTCTGAGGGCTTTCTGAAAGTTGAGCCTTACTAAAGCACAGATTTAGTGAGTCTGAAGGATTTTAGCTGCCAATGACAGACTCAGTTCCTCAGGTTCAATGCTGATCTGGAGCTTTCTGCCGTCCCAGTCTGTTCCGCCAGCCCTGCAGCTTCTCTGCCTGATGGTCCTGCAGCCCCACGTGGGCTTGGTTTCCTCTTTTGTGCTCCTGAGCTCTGTTTCGGGTAAGGTCAAGGATGCTCCTGAATGCTTTGAACGCAAAACAGCCGCTTGGAGTTGCAGCTCTGAGGGTTCAGCACAGGTGTTGGACCACACACAGGTGCTATTCCACGCATTCTTGTGGGATAGATGGATTTGGGGTTTCCATTTCCTTGCGTTGAGCCTGTTGCTAAACAGTCTCTTCTCTTGAACACAAAGTGCTGAGGAATGGTTTTGTTCAGATCAAGAAGCTGTGGCCCTGAACGTGCGATGAACTGCTTTGCGCCACTTGGCTCACTGAAAATTCAGCACCTTCACTGTCGTGAGGATTTCAGTTTGAAAAGGCATAAATAAGAGTGTACAAGTATAGAAATCAGCAACCTGAATCCCACGTGATAGCATTACTCATTGGGTGACTGGGCTGTCAAAGAAGGGGTGCAGGCAGTTAGCATGGGCTTGGAGGAGCTGTCTGTTCTTGCCCAGTTTTGGACACGGTGGTTGTCTACCTTCACGTCCTGCTGTTGCTGATATCAAGCAGCTCAAAGAAGTGCACGGATAGATGAAGCAATAAGGCTGAGTTCAAAAAACCAAGAAATACAAAAAGCTGCTCCTGCTGTTCCTTTCTTGACGTAGTGTATCGTTTTGGGGTTGGTTTTGTGATGTGCTTCTTTCCCTACTCATTTATTTAGCTGTCTGATTCTACTTCTTTGCTCAAAAGGAAGAATGTTTTCTCTTGTGTCTGTTCCCCTTTGAATAGCTGAGGACCCCACAGCCTACTCTTTCCTGAGAGTTGGTTAACATGAGGAAAATGGGTTCAGAGCTGTGTTCCAGCCAACGCAGACCCTCCCTACCTCTGCACCCCTAAAAGCAGCTTCTAAAGAGCAGGACTCTAAGGCTGAGCTTGGTGGTTTATACCACGATGTTGTATGTCTCAAATTGGTGGCACGTGCTTTGTGAAAGCAACCCTCCTTGTTAGGAAAGAGCTTGGAATGGATTCCCTGTGGATAGGCTGCTCAGTCCTGCTCTTAGATTCCAGGCTTCTTAACTTTTTTCCCATATTGCAGTGGAGGTACGGGAAAACGGAGAAGATCCTGCAGATAACTTGCAACATCTGGAAGAGCCATCAGTAGGCAAAAATGAGAGGCTGGGAATCACAGCCTGATCCACGGCTGCTGGATCCAGCGCTGCCGCCCTGGTTATCGCTCTGTCAGCAGGAAGAGGCCTTCAAGGCAGATCTGTCTAGGTGGATGTTGCACAGCTTTGACAGCTGTTTCCCATCAATGTCTGAGTCGATGGGGCAGCTCGCACATGGCCGGTTCTCACTTGGCTGCCAGGACTTTGACTCATGCTGTTTGTGTGCCTCTGAAGGTGTTTGCCCAGAAATGATGAGCTGCCATGGGCAGTCACGGTGCTAATTCCTTTTAGTCTCTTTTGAGCTTTGTGACATAAACCAGCGTGCTCCTGTGCTGCTTGAGTTGGGGCTGCTAGCCTGCTTTGCTTTTCCTCCTTGGGATTTGGCAGCGTTCTTCCATGGGGTGAAACCCCGGGGAAGGACAGCCCACCTGTTGGCAGTTCTGCAAAAACCACGCGCGCATCCTGCAACACAGTGTTAAGAACATTTAAGATATTTACAGCTGGGAGGCTGCCTTTTTCTTGGTGGTGAGCGAGAGAAATCCCCAGTACGTTGTGGGGAGCAGGGAGAGGGCAGTGCAGGTGGCACTGGATGTGGAGCACGTCCTGGAGATGCTCTGTTGTGCTGTGCTTTTAGCATGGGCCGCTGTTTGTTCGTGCTCACTCTGGTGTTAAGAACTTCAGTAGGATTGTGCTGGTATATACATGCATAATTCTCACAAATGGAAAAAGTGTGGCACCAAGGGGTGAAGCCATGCACGTCCTTACTCAGGAGTGGAATACATCTAGTAGGTCTTAGGTCCTTGCTCTTTTATTTAGGCTGTGTAAATTGGGTAGAGATGTTCTTAATTCTGCTTAATGTGGACAGCGTGTTGTGACCCTAACCATGAGCTGTTCTGCCCTCCACAAGATCTTGTCTGATAAGTGACAACACAGGAAACATCCGACGCTTTTAAAGGTGTTTATAGCACAAAGCTCTGAGCTAGAAGTGCCCTTAAAAGAGGTGCTGGTGCCCTTGGGTGTGTTATCACTTACGTGTATGCGACCTTTCCGTGACCAGACCGTGAACCAGGTGGGGGACCTGGTGCACATTGTAACTGGCTGTTCCTTCTGACTGGATCCATGTAATCACTGGGAAGGTCTGTCACTGCATCCTGCTGATGCTGCTGCTGGCCCAGCAAAGGAGTGGCCCGAGGTGGCAGTGAGCAGGCAGGACTGAGGAGGAAGGGAGCGCTTCCGTGGGGGAAATGCCAGTGCCTTCCAGTGCAGCACTCACTGTGCTCTTCAAAGTTGAATTCACACCCCCTTCTCCTACTAGTCAATCAAAGAAGGGCTCTGTTTATGCCTTCCGTGCTTGTTTCCTATGATTAAACCAATATTTCTATTTCAGAGCTTTCGCTAGCTGTTGGGAACCATGTGTGACAACGGGGAACTGGAAGACAAGCCACCAGCTCCTCCTGTGCGGCTGAACAGCGTGATCTTCAGTCTGGGGGGGAAGGACCAGTTGTTTACCAACCACAGCTTGAAACCCCTGCCCTCTGTACCAGAAGAGAGAAAAACGAGGTACAGAATCATCTCCATATTCGCTGGCACTGAAAGAGGTAAGATGCCTCCATTTTCTCTCTGTATTTCTTTATTCTTCTTCCAAGGTTTGGTAGTGTGGTAGGCGTTTGAGTCCGTGATCTGCACAAGAGATTGTGAGATTTCTTTACTCCAGCCTGCCTGAGTACAGGGGATTAGAGGAAATGCTGGAAGTTTGGGGTGTTGCTCAGAGAGCTGTTCTTTCCATTAGCACTGGGATGCTTGAAGGTGAAGTGCTAAGGAAGAAAAATTGGCTCCTTGAGGAAAACCTCTGCCTAGTGCTTCTCATTCTTGCCACCCAGTTTAAAGGAATGATTTTCCTGACAACCCTAATCAGTGTTTGTGATTCCTGTGTATCATATTGCTTACCATTTTGCTATGCTGAGTGCAGATTTCTGGTTTAAACTGAGCATCCATCTGTTTGGGAAGTTACTTGATGTTAATGACCATGTAGGTGATACCTTTGAGGCAAAAAAGTAGTAGAGAAGGAGTGGGAGAGCGCAGTGTGTGTGTGAAGGGGAATTGAGAAAGACAAAGTCTTTCTCCTGAGGTCAGATCTGTGTAACTGCACAATTAAGGTTAATTGCTAATGAGGGATAAAGGTCTCGTTTCCCAGAATCAAGGATTATTTCTGAGGGAAAAAAAGCTTTAATGAAGCAAGAATGTACCCAGACTTTGTTTCTGTCACCTCTTCTGTGTGATGAGTGTGCAGCGCTGGAGCTGCGATCCTGGACCTCCAGGATGTCTGCACCCATGAAGAACAGACCAGGGGATAGAAATGTCCTCTCCCATCTGGTGAGGTGTCTGACATCTGATAAAACTGTGCAGGGAGTTACTAGCCTGACCTGAAACTGCAATGCATTTTGTACCATTTAGCATTTTTTATTAAGGTTTATTTGCAACAGAAATTAATACTACAGGTTAGCCCATGCTGACATCAGCTGTGTTTTGGATTAGCTCAGAAGCAGATGCAAACGTGGTTGGTGAGTGCACACTGTTCCCCCTTTTGGGCTGTTTATCTGTTCACAAACACTGGGGAATGGATTACAGAAGAATGGCACGTGGAAGAGCAAACCTTTAGGCAAAGAGATGTATTTTTTTTTTGTCCTGGCAGTGTTGGGAAAGAGATTGCACATCACTGTCTTGTGACGGGGAAGACCTCGCTGCTCTCAGTGTTCTCTAGTTCCGCTCCTGGCTTCCTGCACTGAGTTGCTGCTGTGCTGGGGAGGGTTCAGTCCTGCCCACACAGGTTTCACTGTTTCAGAAGACTTTGCTCCTCCGATATTTATTCACTTCTCTAAGAGTTCTCCCCAGGGCTGGGGTGATTCTTGCTCAGCTGTGTGAGCAGTCCCTCTGCTGCCATGCCTCACCCCAGAAACGAACACTGGGGCAGGCTTCCTGCTCTCACAAGATGGCTTTCCGCAACCTGGCCACGTTTCTTCTGGGGATGATGGGTGTGTTTTCCTTTTCAGAGGATGGAAAGATTTGGCCGGTGCAGCTTTTGGAAGCAGAATAGTTGTTTCACAAGGTCACTGACTGTGGCTGCATTACAGCAACAGAGGTGGTGGTCTTTTTTTTTGGTATGGGTAAAAGCCTTAAAGAGGTAAGTCTATAAAGAAAACCTGAGAAGCTACTGCAGGTTGGTAGCAGCATCCCGAGAGTGAGACTTCAGGTCTGTTAGCTCAGTGACAGAGGTAAATCCCAGTGCTGTCAGCCAGGTTTAGTGCCACTGGAGCAAGTTCTAGCTTAGCCCTTCAGTACTGCAGGAACTTTGTTACCGTATTCTTGAGCATGGGAAATTCTTCAAAGCTGTTTTGGTGAGTGCTGTAAGAAAACCTGATGTGAGAATCAAATCTCCCAGTCCATCTTCTGACTGGGGGCAAGGCTTTGGTGCTGGGAGAGCACTTGTGATGATGCTGTTGCACGGATGGTCTTCAGAGCCTTTAACTCCTTAGTTTTTCTAAGTTAGGATGCAAAGGCTGCCTGAAGGAAGGTTCTCCTTGCTCTGGGTTGGTAATGCTGTGTAAGACTTGCCTTAGTAATTCCTCACAACACAAGCAAGTGGGCCCAGTGCAGCTGCAGCTCTGTGACGTGCTGCAGTGCCTTCACTTCTCCTCGGACATTTCCTCTTTCCATCTCGAGGATGGGTTCATTCATTGCTGAAATGGCCGGGCAGGTGGTTGGAGACTTCTCTTGAAGTTACACTGACTCATCTGAAATTGCTTTAGAAGCTGAGTGCTTGTGCTGTAGGCACTGACCTGTACCAAAACCATGGAAATTCATCTGCATAGTTCTTTAGCATGTCCGTGTGTCTGCTGATACTTTGTGACACAAACTAAAAATGGAAGAAGGCATTTATGCTGAGAAAAGTGCTTGTGAGAAAATGGTGCCCCTTTCTCTTTTAGATGTCAAAAAGTACTTTAAACAGTGTCCTTCTAGGAGAATAAAAAAAATAAATTTTACTGCATGGCAAGATAATGTGGTTGGGAAAAATGGTAATTGAATGATCTAGCTAAAAGGAAGTATCTGAAAGTTGTCTTTTCAATATGGAAGAAAAACTCGCTGACTGTTTGACCCCCAGGGAGGATGATGTAAACATCCCAAGAAGTGTTGTCAGCCCTCAGACTGCAGAGCTGGCTGCCAGGTGTAAGCAGCGTGGAGATGGACGTTCTGCCACGGGGACAGTAGTCAGAGCTTGGTTGTTTTGCTCAGTAGCACGGCTGAGGTGCACCTCATCAGAAATGCCTGTGGAAGTAGGAGTTATTTTTTAATTCTGCTGCTGGTAAGCTGTGGAGATGCTTTTTGGTCAACAATACATTTGGACTATGTGCAAAGTGGTGTCTCAAGATGACTTTATATTTGAGGGGGATGTGTGACTTTGTATATTCATGGGGAAAAAAAGTTTCCAGCCAGTGTAAACGTTCCCCAGTTACTGCAAGTGTTAAATTCTCTTTTTCAGAAAATACAGGGATGCCTTCCCAGAGCTACACGGGGCTGTCACTGCAGAGCATCAGGCTGGTGCAGGGCTGATAAAGCCGTGGCCCTTTGCTCTGCAGCCCTCTGTCCCTGTGATGTTTCAGGGTCCCTTCTGGCTGCCTTCACGGAGTCCATCAGCACAGCTCCTTCCTCCCCTGGGCTGGGGGAGATGCTGTGATGGGGGGCTCTGGCTGCAGGGTCCAGGCCAGGCAGGGTTCCTGCCCCAAGTCTGAGCTGGTTCTGTGCTGCAACACAGCGCAGGGGTTATTTAATGACCTCGTCAGGGAGGTTTTTTTTTTTCCCAGTTCCATTGTTCAGGATAAATGAAGAGATAGTCATCTTTTTTTTTTTTTTNTACTTAATTGCCGTGAATTTCCTTGGCCAGACTTCTGAAGCCGAATGAACCCATGTGTGTTTTTGGAAAGCTTCAAAACGGTCCCCTCAACCTAGAGATGTTTATTCTGGAGCTGAGCTTATGAAAGGAGGTGCTGCAGGGTAGAGCCTAAGCTCTGGGATCGTGCATGTGATGTGCTCAGAGGTTGCTTTGAGATGCAGTGGGGCATGAGAAGTACACGGCCAACGCGTTTCACGGGGCTGAGCCTTCATTTGGGGAAAATCTCAGGTTTATCGCGCCTCGAAGTGAGCGTTGCTCTTTATTAAAGGGATCCCCATTTAAATAGAGTTGCAAACTTCATCAGAGGTTCAAAAATAGTGTGGCCTCCCAGTGGCCTTGTTCTCAGAGCCTGGAGCACGCCTTGCCAGGACGTGACTCACGGGGGCTGCCTGCCGACGGAAGCTGCCGCTGGCGTTGGGTTCGAGTGCCGTGCTTGGGCCCCGTGCCCCCGTGCTGGCGAGGTGTGTGCTGTGGGAGGTGGGGTTATGTGTGCAGCACAGCTCCGGGATCTGAGCCCCGAGTGCTCCAGAACAGAAATCTTCCTGAGGAACAGAGCTCTCCTTCCTCCTGCTTTCACGTCAACAGCCCCAAGAGGTTGGGAAGGAGCAGGGCTTTCCTACAGACGGTAACGGAGCGCCTTGGACAGCCTGTTTGCTTTTTGGCTCCGACCTGTGCAGCCATATTAAAGATATCCTGTTTATAAGAGCCGTGTCTTTCCACTGCATTGTTCAGCCCACAGCCCACATGGCTTTTCGTTTGTAAGCATTGTCCTGGGCTTTGTCCTTCCTTTCCGCCAGCCAGAGGGGATTTCAGGCACTCCCTGGCTCCGCGTGCTGTGATTGCCCCATAACTTGCCCCAGTAGCTTTCAACCACCAACACACTGAGTGCTGTTCTAGCTGCTCTTTTTCTGTATGAATCTTCACGGCTTTCTATTTTTAAAAGCAAAACTTTTTTTTTTTT
>WBMW01000009.1:604470-670032 GCA_013396635.1 Penelope pileata
TTTTTTTTTGGCTTCATAAGTGCTGCAGTACACCCAGCTGATTCAGCTCTCCGCTCTGTGAGCCCATAGGCATTCCCAGGAATAAACGTGCCATTTTCTTGCTGCCAGGGCTCTGCCTTTCAGCACAGCACTGGGAGGTGAAGCCTTGAGCCCAGGATCTGCCTGCAGAGCCAACAGCAGCTCCTCGGCGTGGCGGGGGAGGCAAGCAGGGCTTGGGCTTTGCAGGGGGAGAACAGGCTGCTGAAACCTCCCTGCTGAACTCTGGGCCTTGGCTAAGTGAAGGGAACATCATGGTGCATAACTGTATTTTATAGTTAGAATTCGAAAGAAGTGGCAGACAATTTGCAGTTACTTTGTCAGAAAAATGGAAAAAGTAAATAAAAATCCCCAAACCCTATGGGTTATAAACCATCTTATAACTGTAATTGAATGCGGGTTGAGCTGTGCATGTGGTCCCTCTCGTTGTCTGTTTCTGCTTCTGGTATTCATTAGACTTGCTTTTCTTTCTTCTTTAGTTTTTGTCTTTCCCCTTTTAATTTAAATTACATAATAGGTCTGAGGCTATAAACTCTTATCTTTGTTGCAGGAAGGCCATCTTTGCATTAATTGCCTTGAAGTGAAGCAGTGAGACAACCAAGCTGCAACTGTCTTTAGGGTGAACTTGAGGTGGAACTGAAGGTGTCTCCAGTGCTATTCTTAATCCCTCCTAAAATGTCATTTTTGCACTGTGAACGTTCTGTGTGTGTTCCAGAGCTCCTTGTGCTCAGGGGCTCACCATCTCGTTTGATTGCTGCCCCAGTAGAAATGATTGGAGATTGTTACATGAAGTCTATACAGACATGAAGATGTGAAATCCCCGTGTTGTGCGTGCAAACACTGCCATCCAGCAAAAAGAATAAGGGTTACATTCATCCCAACTGTTACATTTGGATTTGTTCTATCAAACGGAGACAATAGGACTTGAAATCATTACTCAGGAGATCTCTTAATGTGTTTTCAGGAAGCAAGAAGAAGGAAAAGGAACGGCCAGAGATCTCCCCGCCGTCAGACTTTGAGCATACCATCCACGTTGGCTTCGATGCAGTTACTGGAGAGTTCACTGTAAGTGCACCCAGCTCGGGGTCGCTGGGAGAGCAGCGGTGCATCAGCACTGCACTGAACATCGTGCTGTTGTAGAATGAAGTCTGAGTTGGTCTCTTTGTGTAAAGAAAGAATTTTACTGTGTGTTTATACAGCAGGCACAGTGATGAGACTGTGACCTGTTAGCGTGCCTGCAGTGTAAATGTCACCTGGCAGAGCCTCCCTTAGGCAGCACTGTGGGAAGAGAAGCACCCTCTTCTGTTCACCTTCAGTAGCTTGTAGTGCTGGTGCTGCTGAGTGCTTTGTATTCCTGTTGCTCACGGCTGACTTAATGCACCTGGAAGTTGTGGTGTTATGAAGGTGCAGTGGGCTGGAGCCCCCAGATGCTTGAGATGCTGAGAAATCAAGAGGTGTTTCAGCTGTGACTCAGTTTGCTTCATCATTAAAAGCCCATCCTAATTTTTGGTGTGTTTGAGGCCATGCGTTGTATGCTTTGTGTGGAGTAAAGAAGTTTCTTCTGCTTTTTAAATCTCTTTAAAATGCTGAAGAGAGACTTAAACAGCCTGCTGTTTCAGGGAATGCCAGAGCAATGGGCTCGCTTGCTACAGACCTCAAATATCACGAAGCTAGAACAGAAGAAGAACCCCCAGGCGGTACTAGAAGTGCTGAAATTCTACGACTCCAAAGACACAGTAAAACAGAAGTATCTGAGTTTTTCTGCTCCAGGTGAGATGCAAGTGTGCACAGGGCATACTGAAAGGGGGGGTGGGGTGTTTGGATCAATCTCCCTCTTTGGGAACAGTAAATCAGGTTCAAACGCTGAAGGAACAAGCTACTTTTCAATGAGAAGCAAAGATTTGAAGATAAATCTAAAACTTACTGGAAACTGGCTTTGTTCAGTAAATTTCCTGGTTTAAGTGGAGAGGGAAGGAAATGGAACTGGATAATTCAAAATAACAGCCAAAGTTAATGGGCTGTGCTTGTGAAGCTGGGATCTGTGACAGTGGTTAGCTGGTGTCATAGTGGAGACCCTGCTCCTCCAGTCTGTGATTGAATTGTGCACCTAGATGCTTGTTAGCTGTGAACTTGCATTTTTTTATTTTTTATTTTTATTTTTTTACCCCTGACACCAAAGCTGCAACATAAATTGTTGCTCTAGGTCAGGGGCTGTGTGGTGGGGCTGAGAGGAATGGCTGTCCTGCAGATGCACACAGTTCCTTTTATGGAGTTCCCTTCCAGATTAGTTGCGGTCTGAAGACAGCTTAGTAATAAGGCTTGGTCATGCCCTCATCCCTGACTCAAAATGGAACAGAAATACCCATTTGATCCTGATTTCACATCTCAGTAAGACAAGAGTGCATGACTGTGATGTACTGAGTTTGGAAAACTGTGTATGGGTGCACAAGTGAGGTGACGAGCAAGTGGAGATGGGAGGGGTGCTGTCTTCTAGGAGATTATTTTAGAAACGTAGGCCTTCCTTCTGCATGGAGTTACAGTGCAATACTGGTTGCTTTTCTCTTGTTGCTGTCAAATTTTGCCTTCTGAGAGATGAGGAAATCTCTGAAGCGATCTATGTTCTTTACTCTGTGCATTTTACTTTTTATTATTTTTTTCTGATTGTCTTTTTCAATTTTTCCTATTTAGAGAAAGATGGTTTTCCCTCAGGAAGTCCAATGGTGAGTGAGTTCACTATTCTTTGTGCCTTCTTAAGCTCGTATTATTTCAGGTCTCTGGTATTTGTTATGTACCAAATCTTTAATAAACTGTAATAGGACACTTATACCGACCAACTTATCCTTTTCGTTTGACATCAGTAAGAATTCTTTTATATTTTATATAAAAAATTAAAGAAACAAAATACAAGTATTTATCACCGTGAAGGAAACAATTTTTTTTTATATTTGTGTTTTCTTAAACTTTGAAAAAATGTAGACCAATGCCAAAGGTTCAGAGCCATCAACAGCTGTGGCAGATGATGATGATGATGATGAAGAAGCGCCTCCTCCAGTTATTGCTCCACGGCCAGATCACACAAAATCGGTGAGAATCTACAAAATTTAGAATTCAAAGCTGCATTTCACAGTAGTGCAGAACTTTTTCTACTTTTTTTTTCTAGCAAAGTGTTACATTTGTGAAGTGATCTGTTGTCAGCTTTTATGGAAAAGTTGTTTTGATTTACATGTGCTTGCTAAGAAAATGTGTGGATGCAAGTTAGATCAGAAATCCCGAAGTTAATGTTATTTTGTTTGTTGGTTTGTGTTGAAGATATTCAGTTATGTTTGTCCTTCAAGATGCAAGGAGCAGGCTTTTTAGTCCTAAGAAAATAATACTAATACAGCTAGTTTCTACATCTTTGCACAGCATATTGGTATAAATGCAGCCCCTTTGACTTCAAGGGGACGTAGAAGAACGTTGGAGAGGCTCCTTTTATTGGGGAGCATAGTGATAGTTAAGGGCTAATGGCTTTAAACTAAAAGAGGGTTCATTGAGATGAGATATTGAAAAGAAATACTTCAATATCAGCGTGGTGAGGCCCTGGCACAGGCTGCCCAGAGAAGGTGTGGATGCCCCATCCCTGGAGATGTTCATAGCAAGGCTGGATGGGGCCCTGGGCAGCCTGATGTAGAGGGAGGTGTCCCTGCCCATGACACGAGGTTGGAACTGGGTGGGCTTTAGGATCCCTTCCACCCCAAACCATCATGTAATTCTGTGATTTATTGATTTTTTTTATTATTTGACTGCAGTGTGATACCCTCACCTAAAACACAACCTAAGTTCAAAGCAATTCAAATTTAAGATCTGAATGCTTATTTCACCCACAAAGTCATCAGTATTATGTGAAAAGTTGAATGTTTATGAAGTTGTTCATGAAGTCTTAGTGTGATTATCCTGAACTGCCCATCTGGCTAGCAGAGGAATCCCAATTACTGTATCTTAATTCTTTTGACAACAGTAGATGATCATGGTAGATGACCATGGTAGACACGTGCTCTGTTGCCTGCTTATTTTCACTCCACGAGCAGAAAAATGTGAATTGTGTGTATTTGTCAAGTGATACTGGTTCTGCTTTACACAGACAGAAGTGGCAATTCTAAACTGATGCAATGTGGTAGGGCTGCTTTTTGGTATTGCTGCAGTAGCTGTGTGTGGCTGTAAACTTGCGTAGTTTTTTGACTGCTGGGCTTTTGAACTGCTCAGGAGGAAATGGAATAAAGCTCTAAGAAAATCCCCAGGACTGGGGACACCTGGAAAATTCCCAGGCATTAATGCTGCTTTTCATGGTGAAGCACAGATCTTTTCTCCTTTAAATTGTAGGAGTAGTTGGCCTCACCATCTAATAGGGATTGCTATTCTGTGCAAGCTGGAAATCACAGCAGTGAAACAAAAGGAGGGGCCCTCTCATCTGTTTATCTAGCATGGGTTACAAAGAACAAGCAAGTAGAAAACCCAGAAAATGTCTGTGGATCTGCTCTGTACAGGAAGCCTCTGCCTCTTTCTTCCAGAGGCCAGTAAGGTTGCCAGCATCGTGACTTACTGTAATTTAATGTCTGATTTCTGCCTCCAAGCTGTTAGGTAAAATGGTGCTTAGTGGTCTTTGAAAAATTGTGATTGTTTTCGCCTGAAAGTTGGTGATTGCAAATGAAATGCTCAGTTAAAGGAGTAAATGTTCTCTCTGAACAACAGATTTATACGCGGTCTGTGATTGACCCCATCCCTGCGCCAGCTGGTGATGCTGCTGTTGATGGTGGGACAAAGTCAGGTGACAAGCAGAAAAAGAAGACCAAAATGTCAGATGAAGAGATCATGGAGAAACTACGTAGGTGGTTTTTATTTCAGATAAGCAAAGGCTTCAGGACTGCTGGGGCAGTGGTTGTGTTAAGCTTTTGCCCTGATCCTTATTCCTATGTAAGGGTTGTGTGAATGCTGTGTTGATGAGTTTTCTGTCAGACAGTAGCTGAGATTAGTTTTATTCAGAAATTTTGCTAGTTTCTATTTTTTGGAGCTTTATTGGGTAAAAAGGATTGTAGAACTTTTTTTTTTTTGTCTCTTTTAAACTCAAGTTCAGTTTTGATAATGTTACCCGTGTGCGTAATATAACCATAATACCACAAAATATTCTGGTTTCTGTTGCAGCTTGTTCCATAATCTTCTTGGAGATAATTTTTCACCACAGTAATGTTCCTGTGCTTTAGTCAGGAACTGACTGGTTTCTGGAGCAAGCTAACCTAGCAGATTTGTCATAATCTCATGCGGGGTTTTGCTCTGTGGAAGACTACTATTAACTTGAGATACTAATGGGAAATAGCATGATCTGTCTTGTTAAGAGTAATACCTACCATAATGATTGTCTGAGGCCTTTTGCAACTGGAACCAAACCAGGAGCCTTTGGCTGTTCACAGATCAGCCTTTACTTCTTGAGCTGATCCACTCTTGGAGGTGTCTTGGCCAAGCCAGTCTTGCTAAAGGGGAGCAGTGGGGTTGATGTGCTTTTCAACATGAGCTGACAGAAACTGGCTGTGCTACGATAGCAAAGAACATTTCCAAGACCCATGGCTCTTCTAAGATTTTGTGAAGAAATCTTTTTCTTACTTTCTTCTTTTTTTTTTCCTCTTTTAGGTACTATTGTGAGCATAGGCGATCCCAAGAAAAAATACACCAGATATGAAAAAATTGGGCAGGGGTAAGTGTTCACCCCAACTTTTATTCCCAGTGCATTGATTCTAGTGGTGATGAACTGTTCTCTGTCTGCTACTGTCAAGTAGTCACCACTTAATGAAGCAAGAAGCCTTGGCTGTTTTAAGCTGTGATAAACAGGTGATGAATGCTTTACAGCAGTGGAAGTTCTGAATCGCAAAAGCGTAGCTGTGTGGCTTCTCTCTGAGTGTACTTAGTCCTCTCCCAGGAAGATGCATCCATTCATTTTGTAACGTGACCACTGAATAGCTCGAGGGTATGTCAGAAGGCTTTCTGTGTGCTCAGCTAACAGTGCTGCCTTGACTGCTCTAGTGTTCCTATGGATTCTTCTGAGCAAAAAATAGATGGGGCTCTAGCTTACCAGCTTTGATGATATGTAGCTGACTCATGCTGGATGCTTTCCAAACATCGTTTGTGTTTGTGGGGGGACTTCCCCTGGAGGAAGGTAGAAAGTAATACCTGCAGCAGAAAGAGCTTCTCAGCTTTTCTGATCATAGGGAACAGCACAAATTCTAGGGTCTTAGATGAGCACAGGAGGCACAGTTTGTCCCAGAAATGAGTGTACTTGCAGTTAATTTGCATCAGCTGGCTGACTTGTCTATGATACTGCTTCTTTTTAACAGCCTGCTTTCTGATAAAGCTCTTAAAACATCAAAAGCTGACAGGATTTTGTGTTTGTGACTATCTGCATGTAACATTTTTCTTTTTCTCCACAGGGCTTCGGGTACAGTTTTCACAGCTATTGATGTGGCAACTGGGCAGGAGGTAAGGTTCCTGTGCTCTTTGCAATGAAAATACTTTTTCCATAAATACGTTCTTCTGTCGGTAGCTGAAATAATCTGACTGGATTTCCTTCTGTGGCTCCAATCTCTGCCATTACCTCCCAAAAGAATGTTTGTCCTGGTCATTTGTAACAGTTACGCCTTGTTTTGTAGTAATCAGATGATGAAAGCTAAGAAGAGAGTTTTTTTTCTTTCCAGTGGAAGGCAGAGGGAGCAACGTGTTCCAGATTTGTGTTTTGAAACCAGTTTATCCATAAAATATTGCAGACAATAGTAGCCTAGATTTTCAGAAGTGAAACTTCTGGTCTTTCAACAGGACTTCTCTAGTCCTGTTTCAGTAGAGGTGGTTTGATACACCTTACCTGTATGGAAATAGCTTGTCCTCGTTTTTTTGTTTTGTTTTGTTTTAGTTAACATGCCCTCTCCACATTCTGCTCTATTTTCTCTACTTGATGCCTCCAAACCTCTCTGCTAAAGGTGATGACTTCAGCAAAATTTAGCCTACTTGTCATCCAGACATCATCTCTAATTCCCCAGGATGAAAACATTAGGAATTAAATGCTTTCGTATAACCTTAATCTTCCCTGAGAAGTCTGAAAGTAGCCGTTTGTTTTCTCACTAATTGCCTTTTCATCAGTAACCATGTCTGCCAGTATAGTAGTGGAGCACTGCATGGTAATAAATGCAAGCCTTTCAATTGTCTTGGTATGTTGTCTCTTAATACTCTTCCTACACACTGCAGCACTTCACGTCCTCTCACTGCAGAGTGAATTTTTGGGCTTAGTTCCTTTCTTAGACCTGCTCTGTGTTCTGTTAGGCAGACGATCTGAGAGTTCATTGCTCGTGGTCTCTGTCTTCATGCATTAAACTGATGCTGTAGTCTGACTTTCTCAGTGCTTAATGTCTGAGGAACCAGAAGGAAGCTCTGAGGGGAGAGTTGGTTTTGTCCAGTGGTAAGAAGAGAAGCTCAAAGCAGGATTTAATTGCTGTTTTCAGCTCCCTAGCGGGGAAAAGTGTAGAATAGGTTGTTAGCCTCCTCTTAGAGATAGACAGTGGCAGGATAAAAGGTAACACACACAGTGCCATAAGGACCATTCTGATTAGATACTAGAAATTTGTTTTGTCACAGTCAGAGTGATCAAACATAGGATGAGGCCCAGAGAGGTGGTGGAATACCTGCTCATTTTGAGCTCTATTCAAGACTCAGTTGGACTCTGCAACGTGCTCACAATTGGTGCTGCTTTGGGCAAAGGGTTGGCCCTGAGGTCCCTTCCAGGCTTAATTATTTTGTGACTCTGTGCCACATGTTCTCTTATTTTGATGCCTTTGGCAATAGGTTAGGGATCGTTTCTACAAGGTCGCATCAGTTCTAGGATTAACACTTGGATTTTGGATTCATGGGTAGGTTTTCCTGTAAAGCTCCAAACTGCATTCTCAAAATGTTGCAGCTAACTGAACAGGCTCAGAACGATGTTTTCTTAAAGTCTGAAATACATATCTTAGTTAGCTTATTTCTTGGACAGAACAGTTCTTTATCTTCTCTTTCTGGCATAATTTATTGTCTCATTTACTTTGGGAGACATCTCTGGACTTCTTTCCCCAAAGAGCATTATGTCTCATGACATCTTTTTCCCTATGACAGTCATGACAATTGTTGTTTCTTCTTTACCTACTTTGACTACACCACTACCTGCTTACAACTTCCTGGCAGATCACTTCCTTTCTGTGACTCTGAGTTATCTCTCAGGCTATTTCTGTTACTTATACTGTGATAAGCTGTTTACTCCTTATCTTGCTGTAGATTTGAACATTCTTACTTTCCTGTTTGATAGCTTGCTGCATCTTGTCCTTCAGTGCTTCCTCTGAATTTCTGTCCACACTGATTTTTGTAGCTCCTTCTGTCTCTCAGCTTTCTCCTACCCAAACACTAAGGTGGTCAGAAGAAGCTGGGGGGGGGAAATCGCTTTCCTTACCTTGGAAGGCAACTCTAAGGAGGTACAAGAATCTCTTCTGCTTATCCCTGTTGATACGAATTTGAGCAACTGCCTTTTTATCTCCTGAAAGTTTCATTCACTGTCTGTTTTGCTGGAATGAAGGTTTTGGATCTTTTCAGCTGCTGGAGTATGGTGTTGGCCATAAGTGTGAGTTGTATGCTAATGAAGTTGTATTTTTTCAAGTTGTATGGTAATAAAGAAACTCCCTAACTCTGTTGCGGAATCTCTCACCACTTCTAAGCTTCTGCTGTATTGAGCATCAAAACCTTGCAGTCACTCTTAAGTTTGAGTGATTGCCATTTCATTTTGTCCTATCAGGTTGCTATCAAACAGATAAACCTGCAGAAACAGCCCAAGAAGGAGTTGATTATTAATGAGATCTTGGTAATGAAGGAGCTGAAGAACCCCAACATTGTCAACTTCCTGGACAGGTAAACGAAGGCAGCTGGCTGATTCCTCCATTCCCAGGGGTTTCAGAAGTTTTAATTTGTTGTTCTGGATGTGGACCCAGACTTTGTTTCTCAGGGTTTTAAAAACAAATGAGTCTATGTTTAGACTATCTTATCTTATTATTATTATTATTATTATTATCTTATAAGAAAAGTCATCTGTTATAGGAAATGGTCTTAATGATTTGGTAAGAAGCCTTCTGTCATGAGTGCATTGCTGCATGTAGTTGTGGATCAGTGGTGGACAAGTGAACAGCTGGAAGAGCCTGCTGTGAATGAGATGTAGGGTGTTATCCTGCCCATTTAGATAGTAAGAGGCAGAGGGCTTTTATTGCCAGCATTTACATTTCAAGCTACCTACCAGAGAGAGCTTTCTTCACATTTTGTCTTGAAGTGTTTGTGAATCATTTCCTTGCCAGAAGTCACAGTATTCTTATCGGTCGTTTTCCGGTTCTTGGTCTCTGTTGATGGCCAACAGTCATCATTTCATTTCTTGTTTGCAGTTACCTCGTTGGAGATGAGCTGTTTGTGGTGATGGAGTATCTAGCTGGAGGCTCACTAACAGATGTGGTCACAGAAACGTGTATGGATGAAGCTCAGATTGCTGCTGTTTGCAGAGAGGTGAGTCTTGTGTTTGAGTAGAGGAATGCAAGTGTGCTCTATTCACTGGAATTTCATGGTGCACACATGGGTTAGGTGTAATTGCAGCAGTTGCTGTTGGTTCCATTCCATTAGGAAGAATGAGTGTTAACTAAGAGCAGAATTCAATATTAAAATCAGAGAGATTCATAGAAAATAACAAAGTGAATCTGACTCAAAATAGTGTTTGCAGCCTGTAACAAAGAAGAATGATGCCAGTTTTGAGCTGGATGTTTGGTAATGATAAATGTTGGAGAAAATAAAGATGAACTTGATGCAGACTGTCCCTGTCTTGTTGCAGTAACTGTTCATCATATGTGAACTCTGAAGTTCTGCTTTCTTTGAGGATTTCCCAGGAAAATAATTCTCCAGAAAATTGTAGCTGAAGTAGTTGTAAATTTTCAGTATGATCTCAGGAGTTAAAAAAATATCTGATGTCACAAGTTACACAAGTTGTCAGTGATTTCTGACCTGAGTCAGGGTACCAGCATCCAGCTCAGGCTTGATTTATCACGGCAGAGGAAGAAGTAATTGTATTATCTGCTGTGCAGAAGAAGCTTGGGCTTTCAAAGCCCTGTTTGGCTCCATCAACATCTGCTTTTGATGATTCATCCAAAGGGAGGGAATGGAAAACAAACTTGTACATTAACATGTACGGACAGGTACTGATTTCCTGAGAAACCAGAGCTGGAAGCAGAGAAATGAAAGTGACTATTTGCAGTAATAGTGATAAAAGTTTAATATTGAGCTGTTGTACTTCGTGAGAACTGTGCTGCCCAGAATGCCAGACAACCTTCATTCTGTAAATCTGTACTGCTTTGCTAAAGGAAAATGGAGGTACAGAATGGTTGCTGGGGATTACATCCATGCCAAGATGCAAATGCCAAACATTCTGCTTATATTAAAAGAGAATATCTTAGACATTTTTTGCCTTTTATTCTCAAATTGCAGAAGTAAATTTCATTATGTTTTTTAAACAGAGATTTTAATCTAGAAATAAGCGAAAGCAGTATGAGTGGTGCTTATAATGAAGATGTTGTACAGCCTTCCCTGTAGTAGAGGTTACCTTTATGTTGAGAGTGAAGTATTCTTGTTGGTGAAATTTCAGACTAGAAGGCTCTCATTTAGTCCCTTACAGTTCTGATTCATAGCATGAATTTGTAGAGATTTCATGTACCAAAACTAACGTTTGTGACTTTTTGGGAACATCTTAGGTGACGACTGGATGATGATGAGTTGAATTTCTGGATTTGTTAAGACAACAGAGAGACTGTGGTTAAGTTATCTTTGACCTCATGAGATCTGAAGGTTTTTCTTTTTTTTTTTTTTTTTTTAGCACAAGAGCTTCCTCTGCTGGTTATTTTAAATAATACCTGTAATGTTGTTATCCTCCACACTGGTTAAGCATTGCTTGGGAATTAATGTTCAGATACAGAAATGGTATTTCCTTATGCTGATTTTTTTATTTATTTTTCCCATCCAGTGCTTGCAAGCGCTCGAGTTCCTGCATGCCAATCAGGTCATCCACAGAGACATTAAGAGTGACAACGTGCTGTTAGGAATGGATGGATCAGTTAAACTCAGTGAGTACCAGACAACTGTTTCAGTGTTCTGCTCTCACTTTCCCAGTCAACTTTGCTTTAGTGAGTGTGCGTTGTTAGGAGGAGAGCTGACAGGGAAATTTGAGGTGGATTTTTATTGGATATGAGAAATGGAAATTAATTCCCTGTTATAAAGGGTATAACTTGCAGGTAGTTGGTATGGAAGTACTGAGGGCCTTAAGACTCTTAAGATTTTGAGTGTTATTCTGGAAGAGTGTTGAAGCAAGCCTGTTGTCACATGAATGCGTTGGTAAAATGAAGTAACTGGCAGTATGCAGTGAAGCAAAGATGGAAATGATTGCAGGAGAAGAGCTGCAACTGACTGCAGCTGCTTTGTTGGTCTTTTCAGACTGTCATGACTTGCCTTTAATGTTTTGCCCTTTTCATTAGAAAGTCACTAACAAGAAAATTGTGTATTATTAACCATTTATATTGCAGTTTAGTCTTAAGCTGCGCCTGTACTGGGTTTCCTCTTCTTGGACTGAAAGTATAATACAGTTTCATTAGTAAAATCATGAAATGACAAAAGAAACTACTTGCTTTTCAGGTAATTGTCATGCATGCACGAGCTTGTGTACAGTAAGTCAGTTTCTGGTGTGTGGCAGAAAAATACCATTGGAACTACATGAAGTAGCTGTCAGGAATGTGGAGAGAAAGCTGCATTATCTTCTTGGTATTCAGGAATATACAAAGCATAAAGCAACCAAAGAGTTCAGGGATGATGGTTTTTTCCACAGTTGGGTAGGAATTTGAAATGCTATGAAAATACATCGTCTCAGCAGTATTCCTCACTCAGATGGTTTGCAGTCTCATGTTGGTCATGAGATGGAGCGTGAAGAAAGAGATTGCCAGCAACCTGGAGTGTGAAGAAAGAGATTGTGAGCAACCTGGCTTGCTTAGCAGCATTGTGGGCTGTGCTGCTGCTTGTGTAGGAGTTTGTTTGTTTAAAGGAGTTGTGTGTTTGTGTACACACTGAATGGATTCAGAGACTGAAGATTAAGTGAGTAGTTACAGCTGAGGGTGTGGCTGGGAAGAACGACCAGGGGAAGGCTCCAAAATAAAAGGGCTGTCAGTGCACAGAAGAGTGGTGGGCAGCAAGCCTTGGAAAGCAGCACTGGCCCTAGGAGGCTGGGCAGTGGTGAGGGGGAGAGAGGAGAAAACAGGAGTTAGCTGTAAAAATGTGCTGTGTGAAGGGGAGGTGTTGTAGTGGTGGTGTGTTGAGGCTGGCCCTCCAGCTGTGTTTGTAGAGCTTCTACCAGCTGTTTAAGTGGAGCGTAGAAGTTGCACTTCTTCAAGCTCTTCCTTTTTTCGGGAGGAATCTGGCTGCTGGCAGCACAAGCAGGACGAGATGCCCATCTGGCTGCCTGCCAGCCCAGCATTACAGGGGATGTCCAGTAGTTAGATGGATGGCCAGGTAACATCTTCTGGAAGGAGGCAGCAGCCAGTGGAGGCTGTAAAGGCACGTGTCCTGCCCAGAAAAAGAGTTGCTGTAAAGCTGCCCTCTCCGCTAATGTGCACTGCTGGCTGAACTCCATCTTACCTGCCTCTCCTCTTCTGGCTGATGGGATGGTGCTGAAGACCCTGCTGGTAGGGGGAGACATGCACTGCTGCTGCTTCTCTGGTGTGTCTGTTGAAACAGGCTGTGTGAGGAGCTGGGTATGACACCTGCCAAAAGGCCTGACTGAAAGAGATGCTGCTGAGGAACTCACTGCCTTCTGTAGCTTTGGTTTTTCCAGGCAGCGTTTTGACAATTGGGGTGGGGGTAGTTCTTTGTTAACCTGTCCTCTTGGTACAACGTAGCATTTTCAGAACTGTGGCTCTTCTGTTGGTACTGCTTGGCATAACGCTTTCAAAATTGATTCAAAATTTAAAATTCTCTCTCTTTCTCTCTCTCTCTCAAACTTAGTGTCAATAATAAGGTAAAATCTGCTTCCTGCCTTAACTGTGTTCTTATTGATGCTTTACATGCCTGGGAAGTGGGAGTGCTGCAGCTGGATAAAGTAACATGATGGAACATGCATTGCTGCTGCACCTGAAGGCTATAGGAATAGGTGACTTTTCTTGTTTTCTTGAGTGTGGTTGTTCTCTTCAAGTAGTTACCTTGTGGAAAGGTTTGCTTGTCCAGGTTCTTCCTGCTGAGTTTCCACGTCTCTGTCAGCTGTAGTACTTGTGTTTGATGGCCAAATTGCTGTGAAATGCTGAACTCAATCGCTGCAGAAATGAAATCTGTTTAGCAGGGCAGAAGATACGGTTTGTAGATTCCCTTTTTTAGTTCAGGCTGTGTAACATACCACGCACAGAAGAGTTACCTTTGGTGTTCTGCTTGATTCCTCTTTTTGGCTGGTCCCAGTCAAGGAATATTGAAGGAAGGACTGGGCAAAATACCATTCTTCTACAGGACAATACTTGTGTCCCTTTTTGAGGGGGCCAAAAGCCTTACATTCATTCCACAGAAGTCTGCCCTGCTTAAACATCTCAAGATTTTCCGTGTTTTGCACGTTTTAGTTCATAACATGGAGAAGATGGTGAGGGGGGGAGGGAAGTAGTCCCCCTCCCTCCCAAGCCCCTCAAATGTGGAGGAGGAAAATGTATGTGTGGTAATAGAGAAGTCTAGGAAGTCCATTTCTGTTGGATGCACCAATTTAACTTCTACAATTTCTGTTATCCCACAGCCGACTTCGGTTTCTGTGCTCAGATCACCCCAGAGCAGAGCAAGCGCAGCACCATGGTTGGAACTCCTTACTGGATGGCTCCTGAGGTGGTCACACGGAAAGCCTACGGCCCCAAAGTGGATATCTGGTCTCTGGGCATCATGGCGATTGAGATGGTGGAAGGAGAACCCCCATACCTCAATGAAAACCCCCTGAGGGTAAGAAGTCCAGACGTGGCTGGAATCCTTTGTGGGGGTTTACCACGTGAATGTTTTCAGTAGGTTCAGTGTGATTCTTGATAGCATCTACCTTAAAAAAAACAAAACAAAACCAACAACTCAAAGACAACAAGCTTTAGCAGTGCTAGGAAATTCCCTCCGAAGGAGTGACAGCTGTGTTGAATTTGCACTCAGCAATTCCTCTGCTCGGAAGATGAGTGAAGTGCAGATTGTTTCTGCTTGTAACTGAAACCTCAGACTTTGAATTCAGTCTTCTGCCCAAGTTTAGGAAAGGTAAATCCATTAGGTTATGAAGCATGCTGCTGCTGTCAGTCTGATATTTTCTTAGCCAGAGTGTGTAGATATATCTCTTTAAGTTATCTGTTGCCAAAAGATTTTGAATGTTATTTTGCTACTAAATATTTGAATGTTATTTTGCTACTAAGAATAGGTTACGACTGCCTGTAATGGGCATTCTTAAAATTTTTTGTCTCATCAAGGAGAGGCAAGGTAGACTGCCAGCCCTTTCTCATCTAGACCGAGCTGTTGTCTCTAGGCAGATCAGTTTGTCATCCTTTTAAAGACTGAGCCCAGTTGTACAATATTTCTCATTTTACAGGCTTTATATTTGATAGCAACTAATGGCACACCGGAGCTTCAGAACCCCGAGAAACTGTCCCCAATATTCCGGGATTTCTTAAACCGGTGTTTGGAGATGGATGTTGAGAAAAGAGGATCAGCCAAAGAACTGTTACAGGTAAGAGTCAGCTCCTCTCAGAGTCTGAGATACAGAGGCCATTTCTGAGGTAAGCCTGTGTTAAAAGGCACTGTAGACTAACACCCTCTTGTTTCATGTTTTCCCCTGAGGAAAGGGAAAAGGACTCCAAGGAGACTAAGTAGGGAGGAACCGCAGTCATCAAGGATTGTACTGGATGCTCTGAAGTCTTTCTGGCAGTAATCTGTGCCATCATTCTGCCACATTATCCAACAGTAATTTTGTGAATTTACTGTAATAGAGCCATTAAAGTGAGCAGAATAGGACAGAGCAGACATCTGAGCAGGGAACCTCTTTGTAGGGAGTTATTGGAAAACAAAAGGCTGAAACTGTTCTGGTAAGAAGAATTATTATAGGCAGGCTGTGGGTGCTATTACCTGCTGTGTTTTCTGGATCTGCCCCTTTAGAAGCTCTGCATCGATAATATTTGCGCTGCTTTTTGTATCTCAGGGTGGAAAGAGCTGTATGAATATGTGGTTTATAGTGGCTTTTTAAACTGTGTCTTTCACTAATGTACTGTTTCTCTCTTTCTGGCAGCATCCCTTCTTGAAATTGGCCAAACCTCTGTCTAGCTTGACGCCACTGATCCTGGCAGCCAAAGATGCGATGAAGAATAACCGCTAACATTATTGCCATGGCTTCCGTTTGTTTGTTTGTTTTTTTACAAATCTTTATAATATATGAAATTGTTACACTTCAGGTGGGGTGGGGCGGGGGGGAACATCTGCAAAAGGGAAGAAGCTCTCATCCAGAAGACACCCGACATAAATTGTGGTGACTTTAGTGATCCGTCTCCAGGGTTCAGAAGGAATTGAGGACGGAGTTACTGGCCAATTTTTTTTTTTTCCCCCCTCCAGACAGCCCAGAAATGCCACTTACTGTGCCCAGGGTTTCAAGGGTTTTAATGACTTTTCTGTAGCAGCTCCCATTCATTGTACCCTTCTGGGTGCTTTCAGTACTTGAATGACCGATTCAAGCTTTCAGAGAACAGCACTAATTTTACCTGCTGATCTCTTTAATTCTCCTCTTCCTCCCCTCTACCTATTTACTTTTAAGTCGCTCTAGTAAGCTCCCATATGACTAGATTCAGGGCAAATGTGACAGATGGGAAGGTACAGCTTGCCCCTTCTTCCCTACACAGATTAGCTGCCACTGTGCCGTTTAATTAACAGCTTGGCCACTTAAGAAATCACGATGTGTTGAGATGTATTTTGCTTTTTAAGATGACTGTGGAGAGAGGGGGAAGAGAAGTACTCAAATGTTTTTCATATGCTTGTGCTCTGTGGACTGTTAATCAAAGATGTGGCTACTTTGTAGAAACCTCATGATTGATCAAGTCTTTGGATGTCAGTTTATGGATATGTAGGTAAGGGTCAGATACTTATTTATGATCAAATGATCAGCTGTAGTCAGGGCAAGAAAACTAAACTATTCCAGCTGTCTTCCTGTGTGCTCTTTTTCCCATTAGACTTGCTGGCCAGAAGCTTAAGGGGTGTTTTGCTTGGTGTGGTGGGTGGTTCAAAAACATGTATTGTATCTGTGCTCTAACTTGGGCTTTGGAAGTTATGCTGGTGCCTTTGACTTTTTTTTTTTATTTTACATTTCCTTTCTTTGTATCAAATACATTTTTGTATATGTTGTAATTTTTTCCCCAAGCAAGTAATGCATCAACCTATGGAGTTGTCAGGATTTAAGTATTAGAGCTACTTTTTCCAGTTTTGTATGTGCTCCGTTTGTATTAATGAAATCAAAGCAAGTAATCACATCTGAGGACACTGAAAATGCAGGATTTTTGTAAGATGATTCAAACAGAAGATAATGAACACCTGGAAATGCCCGAGTGCCATTCTGAGCAGACAGAGGCTGAGAAGGGAGAACAGTGCCTTCAGACATCCATGGGGCTGCTTTGACTGGCTGGCTGGAAGCTGAAGAGACTTCATGCATCACACTGACCCTTTCTCACTGCAGACAGCAGCCAGAGTGGCTGAAGTCGAACATTTAATGCAAGAAAAAGTGCCTCCCTCTGAGGGACAGTGAGCACCTTCAGTGGTTGATTTCTTGGGGTGTGAATGGGGCAAGTGTAAGAGAGTGTGCCCCCCTGCTTCTTTCAGAGCTACAGTCTATGCATTTCAACTTCCCAAACAGTTCGATGAAGAACTAACTTGTAGTTGCAACGTGCCAAATGATTTTTCTGGGATTTGGTTGCTTTCCCAGTGGGCAGGACCTGGGATGGATAGGGGTTGTTGCTGGGTATTAACAGAGCACCCTGAATAAAGTTTATGCACGCTTTTACAAACGTTGCTGGCAGAAGATAGAAGTCATTTCCAGATCATTTCAAATTTGTAGAGCGATAGAAATAATTCAGTCTTGGGGACTGGTAGCCGGAGTGTGACCAAAGTAACTCAGAGCTGAGAGCAGCCAGCCAGACCTGCAGGGCCTGGCTCTGAATGTGAGGGAGAGTGAGCAGGGCTAGGGTCCCGAAATGTTGGTTGTGACTCACCAGCTTCTAGGAAATGGCTTTGTGCCAACCAGGTGCCTTCCTGTGCTCTTTATGTTGTGCTCGTGCGTGGCAGGTACCCAAGTACGTTGTGCTAACTGCACCATCAGAGGGCAAAATCCCTGTAGCCATCAGCGTGAGAATATCTGTGGTTTTAAGTTCAAGATTGTCTCATTCCAGGTAAATCTAGATGCATTTCCCAGGCAAAACGTATTGCAAGCTGTGGATGCTGTAAACACCAGAATGGCATCGCCCCTGGTTTGAATGCCTCTGGCTTCCTCATCAAGTGAAGAAGCAGGGAAGCTTGGCTAAGAAAAGAGATCTGTCTTACTGATGATTCCCTCTTTGTCCATTGCTGGCAATGGACTTTGTGAAACTCCTTGTGCCAGAGTTAAGGTGGGAGCTTTTCTTTCTTTCTTTTTTTTTTTTGATGGCACAGTCTAGGCAGTAAGATAAGTATAACTTGTGATAAATTTAGAATTTTTTAAATAGA
Source organism: Penelope pileata (assembly GCA_013396635.1). Taxonomy (NCBI): domain Eukaryota; kingdom Metazoa; phylum Chordata; class Aves; order Galliformes; family Cracidae; genus Penelope; species Penelope pileata. Next base: position 622,345 of record WBMW01000009.1, read on the forward strand.
AAAAACATGAAATCATAAGTAATTTTAACTTATTAGTTCACTTTTATTGATGGATGAGAACGGTTTTAAACTTGTATTATGAAATTTGTCCAATTTAGTCGACTTAGGAGATGGTTTCCAAGCTTACAGTCATCCTAGCAAAGAAGACTTAGCCCAGTGCAGGAGCTACAGACATACCTCGATGCTTGCTGGAACGGCGTTAGCTCTGAGTTGAGAAGTGCTAGAAATTGGGGTTGGAGGTGAGCTGGGTAGCAGCTGAGCTGGCAGAAGAGAAAAGCCATGAGGGAGTTGCTGTACTCAGCTTTTGTGTCTTTGGGGGCTTCTCTACCGATGTCAGCTGCATGTGTACAAAAAAAAAAAAAAAAAGCAAGCTGTGTATTTTTGTGGAGATGAGCATTTTTAAGGCTTGCTGCTGCTCAACGTGGCTAAGGTAGACAAACAGAATAGCTGGAGTTTGAGCAGATGCTGAAAAGGAAGGGATTGCTTCTGGAAGTGCTGGGATTCCCACACCTCGCTCCCTTGGGTGCCGGCAGAAGATCCCAAATGGGGCTGTGAACCAGTCTGTGTGCGATGCGTGTGGGGTGTAAGGTGCAGCAGGGCAGCTCGCTGGGCATGGGGAGCTGGGCACTGAGGCTGGGATGCACGTGTGCAGGGAGTGGGTGACTCCTGGGATCTCTGTTACCATGGAACGAACCAAATTGCTCGTGGAAAGCAGCCACGGCGCTGGGAGCGTGCACTTGGACGTAGGGCAGCGCCGGGACGCCGGGCTCCTTTCTTGGAGGGCTCTGGGGAGCCTGAAGGCTGATATCCAGCTGGCATTGAATAAGTGTCCCTGTTCCAGTTTTCTTCTGTCCCTCACGATGTCAATGGAAATGGAAGTGGGTGCAAGCTTTCTTTTTATTTTTTTAACTTGTCTTCAGATTTTAATGTTGCCTTTTGTGTAATTTAATCCCATTATGTTATTTAATTGTTACTGCAATATTAACTACTGTATTTGTTGACCTTGTTTAATAACTGTTCTTTCAGGGCTAGAAATAAACTTCTAAAAAAAAAAAAAGTCTTTTTCTCCCTTTCCCCGCCACGAGTTTATGCCTTCTGAGACAAGAGTAGCTGAGAAGAGCAGATGTTGCGATGTCTTCATGGGATGAGCAGCGTTGGAGCCCAGCTGAGCGCAGGAGCTGGGTGTGCACGAGTCTGGTTAAAGAAGAGGACATGGAAGTGAGCTTACCTTGGGGTTGGGATGGGTTCAGGTGAAATCCAGGTGAAATTTCTGGCTCTGCTGTGAGTATCGCAGGGCTCATATTGTGCATTCCCCATGTTCATGGGGAAGTGATCTTTTCCCCTTTCTTTGATGTCATACAAGCTTTGCTCATCCCGCTGACAAAGGGAAGTGGCGAAACCACTCATCTCCAGAAGCCTTTTTGACCAGCCATGAAAATGTGTGCCCAAAGCACCAGCTCTTCAGGTTAACTTGCTGGAGTCTCTTCGTGTATCGTTGACCATTCGTGCACTGAAACTGATGTTCTCTCGCACTGCTTTTGAGTGATGTTTGTGTTTAATTTACGGGGGAAGCATCTGGTGAGGACAGAGAAGTTCTTAGTGGAACTCTTAATCCATCTGGGTATTGATAGGTTGCTTTGAGGTCAGCAGGCTTTTGGCTTGGTTTTGGTTTGCACAGGTTGGGAGTTGCTTGTCCTTGCTCAATAAATCCAAGTGAGGCTCGTGTCAGCTTGCTTTTCCCTTGCTTATACGTGGCCTAGACTGAAAACAGCAACCAGCCCCTCATTTTTCCTTCAGTTCATTAAATATTGGCTGTTTTAAATGCTGTGCATCTCAACAGTGCAGCCTTGCTGTGAAGCTGGGGAAGGTGATTTATTGCTTTCAGGGCTGCAGTTGGGTTGCAGTGGGTTAAACCACAGAGCTGAGCACAATTATTTGGATGGCACCAGCAACGTGCTGGTTACACACAGGATGGCTGGAAAATAGAAAGGGTCTGCAGCTCCAGTCGGAGCTCTGCAGTGGTACGTGGAGAGCAGCGCTGGGTGTTGGTGTGGTTTGTGGGATTTGTGTATAGGCACAGCACTGCCTGCTCCCAGTGACTTGCACAACTGCATCTTTTCCTGTTTCTTAGAACTTGCATTTGGCTATGAAGATTGTTTTCAGTAAAAATAACTGTGCCAACAGTGTCTTACAGCCCTTGGTCTTCCAGGAAAGGTGTGTGACTTACGCTCAGCTAAATTCTTGACGTTGCAGAGGAAGCAGGTTTCTTCCAAGATCTTTCCCTAGTTTGAACTCCAGCCTAATGGAAGCTTTTACTTTTGGAGAAGAAAGTACAAACAAGCGAGGACAGTGAGTCTGGCTGTACGATTTCTCCCTACAGTCTGGTGCAGAGGAGCAGAGCAGCGGCAATGCAGCTTCCCATGCTGTTGTTCCCCTCGCACGGTGGTGGCCTTGCTTTTTCCCTTTCCTCCCCACCATCCTGTGCCTGCAGGGACAGCACCTCCCAGAACATTGTGACTTCACTTCGATACACGTTTTCCTGTTGGCCTGATTCTTGAAACAACCTGGACTTGGTGACGGAATGAATCCAGCCCGGTGTAACTGCAGGTGGAAGGAGAAGTGCTGGTGGGACACGGCAGCCTGGTGGCACGTCCTGGAGGTCCCTTCCCAGGGGCTCTTCTTGCTGGGCACAGGGGTGGCCTTACAGGGACAGTCTTCTCCCTTGAATTCAGCATCGTTCTGTTGAGTTTTTTACCCTTCAATGTTTTGGGAGAGTTTATTTTGCTTCCTCGTGAAGACACTGGCTTCTTCCTATCATAGGGTTAAAATAAGCCTTTAAAGTATTAAATAAAGCCTTGAAGCAGCGTAGTTCACAGTCCTGACAGCACATTTGGTTTAGAAAAGACACGGATGTCTCAGCCATGGAAATGTGGCTTTTGGAAAGTCAGCTAAAAGGGAACGTGAATGAAAAGGTGTTTGGAAAAACCTTGGCAGAAAATGGCTTGTGCCTATCTCATGAGCTGCTTTTTATCTGGGATGTGTTGTTCTCCTTCAGAGAAGGAGTGCCTGGGAGATGGGCTTTGAATACCTTGAGAAGTTGCTTCTAAGCACGGCTCTCAAAGTGCTAGAAAAGGAGAAGGGGAAAATCAGTTCCTGCAGGAAGGAAGAGATGTTGGGACACTTTTCCAGCTTTGCCATGGCTGCCACAATGTTTTCCATGCTGTAACTCTTTGGAAGAAGGGGCCAAGTATTTGCTTGTATTTTAGGCATTCACACGTGGCAGCTTGTTCAGCAAGAAATGTCTTAGTGTAAGAAGTTTGTGTTACCCCCCTTCATTTTGTTGCTTTGTCTCCTTGGTGGCTGGGTTTCTCCCAGGAGAAGCGCACAGCAGGGCAGCAGAGCACACAGGGTATCCCATGGGTGCTTCTTGGTGAGCAGAACCCGGGCAGTGAGGAGCTCAGCTCTGCTCCCTGCTGCTTGCCCACCTCCCTGCTCCTGTCCAGCTCCCAAACCCTCTGCTCAAGGCAGGCTGTGAATGCTGGCAGGAAGGACCGAGGTGTCTCTAAGGATGGGCTGGGCTTTCCCAGGTTCCCCAAGGCAGCACCGTGAAAGAAATGTCCGAGGGAACAAAGGCAGGAGTGGTTCTCATCACGCCGGAGATTCTGACCCCTGCAGAATACCCTCGGTGAGGAGCGAGCTGCTCCTCCCGCTGTCGGGATGGGAAACGTGGGCAGAACCCAAGAGGCAGCCCCGTTATTTGAGGGTGACAGCAATTCTGCCAGGGGAGCTGGGAGAGATCCCATCCAACAGGAGGAGCTGAAATGTCCCTGCTGCTGAAATGCCACCAGCAGCAAGCACGGGGAGGTGGCCCTGGGGACAAGGACAGGGCAGTTTGCCAGCCAGGCTCCCGTGCTGGCTAACAGGGCTTCAGGGAGCCTCTGGGTTATTTCTGAGTGTGGACAAAGTGCTGGGAAATGGTCGAGCTCCGTAATAAGAGGTGCAGGGAAATGATGGAGCTTTGCTCCAGTTCTTGTTAAAAATACGGAGTTGGGGAGCAAATAAGTTGTTATTTACTCCAGTTTCTCATTTTTGGAAGTGACCTGAAGACACAGCCTGGAAGAGGCACTGGAGGGGATGCAGGGGCTGTACCAGCACTGCCAAAGAGCTGAGCTGCAGCCCTGCTGCTTGGCAAACACCACAGCCCCAGGCAGAGAAGGGGGAAAGGGGTCTGGAACAACCTCCCGAAGTGGCATGCAAGAGGGGTGAAGTGCAAAGAGAGCAGCTTGTGTTTTCAGGTCCTGGAGCAGGAAGGCAATGAAGGCTTTTGCTTCCTTTTGGAAGACCCGAGCAGCTCTGGGCTCAGCTGGTTCCCGTGCCTCCAGCAGCTCACACGTGCGGTGTTTCCCAGAGTCCCGGCCGCTGGGCAGGTGCCTGCTGGCTGTGCCACGTTTGCTTGATAAAACAGAGGCTCGGAAGCTTTTCTCCTCCTTCCCGAGGACTGAAAGCCGTGTGGCTCCGTTTCTCCCTCGTGTGCCTTTCGCTATGGCTGGCCTGAACGTTTCCATCGCCTTTTTCTTCCTGGTGCTCGGCGTGTGTGAGGTGCTCAGGAGGCTCTCCAGGAGGCTGCTGCCCCTGGGGCTGTGCAGGTGCCTGGCCCGAGAGCTGGCCGGCACGCTGCAGCTCTGCTCCGCCTGCCTGGAGCTCAGGATGCTGCTGGAGATCGGCCCGTGGGGCGGCTTCAGCCCCGACGTGGTCCTGACCCTGCTCTTCCTCCTCTTCGCGGTTCATGCCACCTGCATGGATGGAGCGGCCGCCAACCCCACCGTCTCTCTCCAGGAGTTCCTGCTCCTCGAATGTGGCCCCGCAGCCACTGTCGCCAAGCTACTGGCCCAATGTGTGGGTGCGGGGATGGGCTGGGTCCTCACCAAGCTCTACTGGTCCTGGGAGCTGACCCAGCTCCACCTCATCCAGAACCTGATGGCTTCCGAGTGCAGCTCCTCCATCCGCACGTCCCCCCACCACGGAGCCTTGGTGGAGGCCGCCTGCTCCTTCTTCTTCCACCTCATCCTCCTCAGGGTGCGCCGGAGCCGCGCCGTGTGCCGGGTCCCTGTCCTGGCTGCCACCGTCACCTTCCTGACCTACGCAGGTGAGCAGTGACCCTTCCTTTCCCTACGGCTTGATTTTTGGGGAGGAGCAGCCCCTTCTCCCTCTTCTAGGCCTTGAGTTGAGAGAGGATGACTGCTGCAGTGTTTGTTTTCTACTTATTTTGGGGAGGTGCTCCTCCCTGTGCTCATCCATCGGGATGAGGATGGCAGTTTAGGGCACCTGGGCAGCAGGTGATGTGTTGGCATATGGGGTGATGCTGACAGCCCTGCTTCCTCCCCCCACAGCCACGCCGGCCACAGGAGCCTTCTTCAACCCTGCCCTGGCCACTGCCAGCACCTTTGTGTGCACAGGGAGCAGCCTGCGGGACTACATCCAGGTGTACTGGCTGGGGCCCCTCGCAGGTGAGCTGTGCTGGGGGTGGTGGCGTGTCCCCAGGGTCCGAGCGTTTCCCAGCAAAGGGCTTATGGAGCCTTTGGGTCACAGCAAGAATTGCACGGTGAGGGTGCATGCACTAGAACGGGCGTGTGCTCTCGTTTCAGGGATGCTCGCCGCCCTCTTGCTCTACCAAGGCAACATCCCAAGGCTGTTCCAAAAAAACCTGCTCTATGGCCAGAAGAGCAAATACAAGATACCCAAGGCAAGGGTGACGTACGCGGAAGATGGAGAAGAGCAGCGGAAGGGGAAAGGGGAGAAGAGCAGCCCTGCACCTCGTGCCTGAGCCCCTCTGCTGGGAGCAGGTCTCCTGGCACGGAGGATGCTGCATGCCCAAGCCTGCAGTGCTGCTCCTTGGGGGGGAAACTAACGTGCCTGCATGAATTGCTGGATGTCTTGTGTGTGCAGGAAGCTTGCAGAAACTCGGGGCCGTTCCGTGGGTGTGCTTGAGCAACTCCCAGGTTGTTGCATCATGCAATGTTTGAAGTAATCTGTCTGTGTCTCTTACAGCCGTAAAAACAGAGTGTAAACCGGTAACCGCTTGGAAATTTGGGACGAGGAGGAAGCTAGTGGCAAAATTTGGCGTGATGTGAGTTAAACTGAGGTCCCTAGTTCGCGCTGTTTGGGGAGAAGGGTTTAAAATGCTCAGAAGTCCGCAGCAATCCCGGGCACAGGGCACCCTCCTCCTGCAGACGTGGTGCTTAGCCCTTGTTTCTCATGCTGCTGGGGGCTGTGAGGTGACAAGAAGGGATTTGTGAAGTGTCTCTGGTTGACGTGGGTGGCCCTGGTACACGCGGTGGAGGCGGTGGGTGCGTGCGGAGCCCCACCAGCCCTGGGCTGCTGCTCTCCGTGGCTGTGTGAGATGTCCCAGCTAACACAACGCTCTGTGAAATAAATGTTGCAATGGGCACGGAGGCGAGTGGTGTCCTTCCTGGCCAGACCTTGGCTAACTGAACAGAAGGAAGAGAAATCTGCCAGGGGTGGGGAAGGGGGGATTTTCTCCTTCTGAGCGGGATCAGGGCTGCTGGGCCGGGCTGGATGTGCCCGCTGCTGGCTGAGATCAGTGCATCCCATCTCCGAGATCTGGGGACGCTGTGTGGAGTGTGTGTGAACACAGGGGCTGAGCACAGAGCTGCTAATTCGTGTGTTTTGCAGGAAATAGCCCGTTTTGCACAGATTCTGAACGTTGAAGTCCTGACCTGCTCTGTATACGTTGCTGGTGCAGCGTCCGTGGGTGCTCGTTGTGCAGCCTCCCTGGAGATGTGGGCAGGGAGGGACCCACTGGGGGTCCCTTCCCTTGGTCACCTCCGTGGGAGCCCAAGCAGGGGCTGGGGGAGTCCTCCTGCCTTCAGCAGCAGGCAGGAGCCAGCCCTTTTTATCTGAGATACAAACGGAGTAAGGAAGCAGCACCCAACTGCAACGCTGGTGACAGATATGGGTTTGGTACTGGAAGGTGTGATGTCCCCTCCCCTCCTGGCAGACACTGAGACCCTCGAGGCTCCCTGTCCCCAGCCAGCTGGGCTTGGGGAACTCTGCCAATTTTTTCTGAACGTTTTTGGTTTGAAAATCATGCTGGAAACGGAGCCTCCTTGTTCAGTTTTCAGGATTTCTCCGTTTTGACCAAGATGAGAACTACTGTTTCATTCGGGGGTTATTTCAGCTCTACGCTGTGGAGCCCAGAGCAAAGCCAGCAAGGCTCTGGGGAAGCTTTTAGGGTTAAGGCTGATCTCTGTGTAACTGATCTGCTGGCTCCGCTTTTGATTTGTGGCTGAGTGTGGGACATGGAGAACAAGGCTGACTACCTCACCATGCCCAATTCCTGTGTTTTTTCCCCAAGCAGAGCACAGAGCATTCCCCGAGCTGCTCCAAGCAGTGGGTTGGGGTGTCTGGCCCAGAGATGCTCGGGCAGCCCTCAGCCTGGCACCGTGTACCCGTGTGAGCCCTGAGGCACCGTGCCGGCCCTATAAATGCAGGGAGCGAGCGCAGCACCTGATGGGGACACGTAACCACGGCATCAGGGCACAAAGTGCTTCTCTGGTTTGTGTTTTGTTTTGCTTTTCCCCTGGAGGTGTCTTTTTATCGGGCTGCTGGGGAGATGGCCTACTGCAATTAGGGGGAATTTAAAGGAGTGACGGTGAACATTGTTGTTTTTAATTAAGAGGCTGCTCTCCCAGCACAGTAGCGTTGAGGCACGGTGGAGGAGGGCTGCAGCCAGAGGCACAGAAGTGCTGTAGACACTTGACAGAAGAGATGTAGAAGCTCTGCAGCCCTGATTTACAGCTTGGCCCTTCACTACCTCCGGCTGCAGCCCACGTTTCACCTCCCCACACCACGGGGTGGGAGTGGGGCTCCTGGCATCGCACGGATGCTCGCGTCCAATTCCCCCCCTCACACTGGGAGGATGGCACGGGACTGTCCCCTATGTCCCCTCCTCCTGTACTTTGGCCACAAGCCAGGGATTTGTCCCTGTTGGCTCAGGACCGACCCCAGAGCAGTCACAGTCACACAAACCCTCAGGACCCACCACCACGGGGCCTGCTCTGGGAATTCACATGGTTCTGCCACAATGGAGGTGGCACGGCCTCTGCAGGCCTCACGAGGTCCCACCTAGGCCGTGTCTGGGGCAGCAGTGACCCCGGAGCCCAGGGGTGAGCTGCTGGCTGTCCTAAGCAACGGGAGCTGGAGAACGAGGCCTGGAAAGGGCAGGAGGCGGCTCAGTGCTGGGAGCCCTCCAGCCTGTACTGCAGGGTTCTGCCCTGCAGGGAGGGAGCGAGCTGGGGGGGGCCCTGAGGGGGCTTCTGGAGGGGTCTCTGAGGGGGCCTCGTGGGGATTTCCTGAGGGGGAAACTGCTTCTTGTAGAGAGCACTGCTGTACTGCAGCTCCGGGGTCACCAGGCGCCGGCACACGCGCTCCGTCTCCTCGTCCAAGCCCTGCTTGAGGTTATAGCCTAAGATCCTGGCGTTGCCGTACTGCAGCGGCTTCAGGGAAGAGTCCTTGATGTCCTTGGGGCCCACGCTGCCCGTGCCTTGCAGGCAGGTCCTTGCCAGCTCCCCTTGCCTCCGCCGCAGCGCCCGGACCTCCCGCCCCATGCGCTCCCTCCCGATGTCTCGGTCGATCCTCTCCCAGAAGGTCCTGTTGAAGTGGGTGTAGATTTCCCAGTCCAGCCTGTTCCAGGCCTTTATCTTCTCGGCGGTGACGCCCGAGAGCGTGGACCTGGTGCTGCTGTCCCTGCTGTTGAGCGGGAAGGACACGACACTGTCCAGGTCCCAGCACAGCGTCTCCTTCAGCAGCACCATGGACTCGTCGAAGTACTCGGAGATGAGCAGCAAGTCGAAGGATGCCTCGATGGCCTTCAGCATGAGGTGCACCCGCTTGGCTGTGGGCTCTGCGTCGGGGTTGAAACCAAAGTCGAACGTCATGAGGTTCCTGGCGTAGTGGCTGTCTCTGGCTGCGGGGTTGTAGAAGCGGTAGGGCTGGCTGAGGAACTCCTCCAGGCTGCGGGCGCGGGAGAAGGCCGACGTGCCCTTGTAGTAGACGAAGGAGGACTCCATTTGCTGCACGGGGTTCCTCAGGATGGAGAAGTAGACGGCGGTGCTGGGCACCACTTTCTGCACCTGCAGAGGGGAAAAGGGAGACTTAAAGGTGGGGCAGGATGAAGGGTCCTGCTTGCTGGAATAGCAGAAAAGCTTTCATCAGATCTGTCTACAGAAGCCCTCAGGAGGTGCACATCACACGCAAGGTACCTGGGGGCAATCCTGTCGCTTCAGCTTTGAATGCTTACGTGCTTTCCTGCTATCCCCCCTTTCTCCTGCCCCACTCCCAAGGCCCGGAAGCTGTGCCCCTTACCTCTGGCTTCAGGAAGCGCATGTGGTGGCAGAGGATGTTGAATTGAGGAGGCTTCCCCGGCGAGAAGCCCTGCACGAACCTCGCCATGAAGTGCTGCGGGTAGAAGAGCTGGTGGCCGCCCTTCAGCGGGAAGGCGAAGGTGAGGTTGTGCGTCTCGCCGAAGCGGAAGAGGACGTTCATGACGGTGCTGCTGGCACTCTTGTGCACCTTCAGGAAAACGACATTGGTCTGGGGCTTGCACGCTTCCTCCTCCTGGAAGAAGACTCCTTCTGCCTGCTGGTCATCCCCAAGGGCCATCTTGTTTTTGGCAGAGACTTCTGTCCAGCTCGGGAGCAATCCCCTCTCCAATTCTGTCTTGTAGAAGTCGTCTGCCCGCAGGAGCTGTGCTGAATCTAGCACGGTGTGTTTAAACGATCCGCCCCACGGCTGGGGCAGGGAGCCCATGGCTTGGGGCTGGGGCTGGCTCTGCAACATCAGCTGCACCATCTGGGGTGACACTGTGCTCTCGTGCTCCTCTGCAGCGATGCTGTTTGTGGAGAGGACGCCTTTGCTGCCGCCACCGTCATCGACTTCTCCCAGAGCTGTGGCAGTACTCTCGGGAGCACCTGGCAATGTATCCCCTCTGGTCACTTTTCTGGGGATGGGGAGCTGGGGTTTCAGTCTCGGGGGTGAAAGATAGGCTTTCATCTCGCTGCTCCCTGCAGGCTGCCAGGTCCGGTGCCCATCTCGACTGCCTGGACCACTCTCCTGCGGTGTCACCTGCCCGAAGTACAGGTGCATCTGGAAAACGTCCCGTGTGCTCTCAGTCAATGTGGGCTCCAGCATCGCCTTCCTCTGCCTGTACAGCTGATCGTCCTCCCTCGGGGGGCTGGGGGTCCAGAGGACATAGTCAGGGCTCTCCTGGCTGTGCTCTGCAGTCTGCTGCAGGGCACGCTCCAGCTCGCAGCGGCAGTTTCTGCAACAGGGAGGAGGTCAGTTGGCAGTGGGAGGTGGGGGACCCGTGCTGGGAGCACTGAGCGTGCTGCTGGGCTGAGCTGGGGCAACGGCCAGGCTGCTCAAATGGTTTTCTGCTGCTTGGGAATTAACCTAACCCTCCACTGTTCTCCTTCCAGTGCTTGGGGAGCTCTTCCTGCCTGCTGTGGAAGAGCAACCACCAGTCCCAACCAACAGCAAAGAGGCAGAGGAAAGAAGGAGCATGCAAAGAGGGCAGCTCCTCCGCAGCCATCCCAAAGCATGCTCCCTCCTCTTTATTTGGGATGGGTGGCACTGCTGCTGGGTGCAGGGCTTCCCCTGTCGGGGTGGATGCAGGACGAGAAGGACAGGTCAATAGTGACACGGCCGTGCCCCTGTCCTGCTGGAGGAGGGGAGCAAAGCATCCCGGAGGGATCTGGGGCATGCAGGACAAAGCTTGGAGCAACACGGTTTGACCCCAGAGAGGACTCAGCTCTGAGCAGGGTGCAGGGGTTGGAAGAGAGAGCCCCAGTGGGTTCCTTTCCCAGCCAGATTTTCCTGTGCTCTTGGTTGGGTGGGTTTGAACTCACACCAGCTGCTGGCGAAGGGCTGGAGGACGAGATGCAGGTTTGTCACCCTGCCTGGGACATACCTCGTGGGCTTCAGCTTCTCCACAACTTGAAACGAGACCAGGAGGAGGATGAGGAGGCTGAAGGACACCCAGAGCCGGCCTGGCTGGCACCTGTATATTGCCTTCAGTTTCCTGCAAGGAAGCAGACATTTCAGACCGTTCACTGCACCGTGGGGGAAGAAGTACATGAGGCACAAGGCAGAGGGGAAAGAGGCCTTGAGGCATCCACAAAGAGCTTGACACCCACCAGAAATGAGTCGTGTCGTTTCATTATTTATTTATTTACTTTTAAGTTAAGGTCACTTTTCCATGGGTGGAAGAGATGCAGGAGCAGCGATAACCAATGAACCTTAACAGCTGTGCTTGAGCAGTGCAGCAGAGTGGAAATTTCCAGCCGAGACACAGATATCACACCAAAAGGTAAACAGTGATAACCGTGGAGGCGCTTGGCCGCTCAGGGATGCCTTGCCAGCACGGCTCTAACAGCAGCAGCAGGCACTGCTGGTGTTCACCCTGCCCTGCATGGCTGAGAGATGTCTGGTCCCTCTCTATGAACTCTTTACTTTCCTTGCCCGGCTCCTGCTGAGCTCTGCTAGCAGGCCTTGGGGCTCTCCATCATGTGCTGGCACCTCCAGGTCTTGGAAAACTTTTCCATAGGGCTTCTGCTGTTTGTAGGGTTTGCCATGAGCCATGATGGAGCTGGACGTGGTGGGGCAGCTGGAGGGCTGAGCTTCCTGGAGCAGGGCTCAGTTTGCATTGCACTTCTGCTGATGACTGCCTGGGGACCTGTCGTTGTGTAACGAGGGCCGATTTGCACTGAGGGTCTGGTTGCATCCTCTACTGTGGGCTCCCCTTGGTGGGCACGCAGCCTGCAAGCTGCTGGAGGGGCAGCACGGGCTGCTCTGTGGTCTGTGTTGAGCAGGGAGCAGGGGGCTCCAAATAGCGAGGAGGAAGGCAGGCAGAAACTGTGCAGTCTGCTCAGAAGCTGCACTCTGAACCTTGCTCATTGCCATTGCCTGCTCCCTTTTATCGGTGGGCAGTTTTGGGCAAGAGGCCTGGAACCCCACTGACCTCCTTCACCTCCGTGGTGCCCCATCTGCTCTCTGGGCAGTCCCTGCACCTGGGGGAAGGATGCAGGCTGTCCTCCCCACTCGAGGAGCTGGCGGTGACAGCCACGAGGTGTTTCATGTGGTCACACACATCCCGGTGATTTGGGCTTGCCGTGAAAACCTGGCTTTGCTCCAGAAAAATGGTGGAGTGTTGTGACTAATTGCAATTTGCTCGCTGCAGTAGCGCGTTCAGAGGTTGTGCACCGCTTCGGACAAACAAAGGCATGGCTCTGCTTTGATCTCAGCTCGCTGAGCTGGGATGATAAGCTGCTGGGGTGTTTGTAACGTCTAAAGCATTTAGGGCTGTAAAAGCTGGGAGGTCACTGACCAGAGCACAGACTCATTTTCAGATGCACTTTTGGGTTGGTAAAAGATAGAAGAGAATAAACGACTGGAGATGGAGCTTTGGGCTGCTCATTTTCAATCTGAGGAGCAGACTGGGTACGTCAAATATAGAAAAACAAGATGCAAGATGTGCTGCCTGGGGTCCAGGCTGCAGCTCGATGCTGCCAGCAGTGCCAGCCCCAGGGCATCCCCAGGCTCAGGTGAGAACAGCAGCACAGGGCTCACTTCCTGCCCATGAAAGCAGCACAAGGAGAGCCTCCTGCTATCAAAGGTCAACAGATAAGACAAGCAACCAACCAGAAAAACGTCCAACTCTTTGGCAGCTTTTAGAATGCCAAGGCATGTTAAAAGGAGCTGCCACAGAGCTGCTGCAAGACAAAGCTTACTGAAATACCCCAGGATGGAAGATCACCAGTGGTCAGGGAGACCAAAGGTGATGGAGCTCCAGGATGAAGCTGCAAGCAGGAGCGCTGAAGCTGGCACTGAAGATGCCAAGAAGTTGCACTAAAGGCAGCAAAACCAGGACGAAACGGCACACACAGCATGAGCAGATGTTGGGGGCTGCAGCAGTTGGACTGTCTGCATTTGTACCTTCAAGAGGCTCCTCTGCTTTCCATGGTACATCCTTCACAGCCTTCTCTCTTCTTGGTTTCATGGGGCAGGGGTGCCTTGTGGCACTGCCAAACACCCATGGCCAAGGCTCCAGGAGAACAGGGGCTGCCATCCCCGACAGGGATGCAGCAGAGCGCAAAGGTGGATGTGGTGGGCTCTGCTCTCAGCAGCAGAGCCCCAGCAGGGGCCGGTGGGATGGATTTCATCAAAACCCGCTCTGTTGGTCACCTGTTAGGAAGGGAGAGCCCCCAGCCCTGCTTTGCTGGCTGCTTGCAGCAGGGAGGTGCTGAGGCTGAGCTCACCGGGCAGAAATCAGCTTCATTGATTTCCTGCAGCTAGATACTCTCTGGGCAGCCAGTGATGTTGCACGGGGAATTAATGAACACAGAGTGACAGCACAGCCCTCTGAGCAGCTTTTGGAACCCCTTTATTCACTTAATCCTTGTGCCAGTGCCCAAACTGCCCTTGGAAGAGGTAGAGAGCCCTCCCCAAACCCCACACTGTGGCATAGCGTGGCATGCAGCACCCGGGTGCTGCAGATGCATAGGGTAGGGCTGTCCTGCCCCAGAGTGCTCTCCCCCAGCCAGAGGGCTGCCCACGGCCACCATGGCCAAGCCCAGCCTTGTCCTTGGCTGCTCCTCATCCACCTCTCCAAAGTGAAGCCTCTGGAGGAGCGCACCTTGCTCTGGGTGCGTTCATCGGGTTTGTTGTTTGCTGCTGTTCTTCGTTGGCATCGTTGGGCATTGCAGAAGATGCTGTTCCTGCCTGGCACATGGGGGAAATGCTGTGCTTGGGGCTTCACTGGGAGAGAACATGCTGTCGTCCCAAACCTCCCCACATGGAACCCTTCCCACCACTCAGTCTCCAGCCATCTCTCAGCACAGGGAAACCTGCGAGGACATGAACTCTGGGTAGAGTGCAAGAAGTGCTGGAGGAAATAGCACTGTAATGAACAGATAAAATTCCACTTACGTGATCAGGTACCTTCTGAACTTCAGCATGGCGAGCTGGGGCCGTGGCTGAGGAGCGGGTGCGTGCCGTCGGGGTAGCACGGAGAGACTGGGAGAGCAAACACGCGGAGCCTGGCTTGTGTGCCTGCATCTGGTGGCCCCTCCCTGGGTGCCGTCCCTCTGGTGCCCTGCTCTCCAGCGCCTGCCCCTGGGGAGCCAGCCGGCTCTGCTCTGGCAATTTGCACAGCCTCCAGGGCTGTGGTGGCCCTCGGCAATGCTTAGCCCCTCGGGTGAGCGGTTGGGGGTGGACGTGACACCCATGTGCATGTCCCTGCCGTCCTCCTTGGTCTCACCCAGTTCTGCTGATGCTCTGTTTTGTCCCATTGTATCCTCCTGCTCTGCTCTTTGTGATTTGCCCCTTTTTCTGCCCATCTCGTGTGCTTGCTTTCTTGATAAAGCTGAGGGCAGAGACAGTTTGCTCACAAGTCCTTACCCTTGAAAACCCGCACAGTGATACGATATTTGCGTCTGTGCTGCGGGGAGATATCGTGCAGACTGGGCCGTGTCTGCATGGCGCGGAGGTCATCCTGCTCACCCTGCCCTCCCGTGTTCTCCTGAGCCTTTTGGGGTCCTCATCCCAGTTCCAGGACTGTGCTGTGCCAGGATGGCCAGCAACGGGGCCCCTGCTCAGAAGCCAGTTCTCCATCCCAGTACGGGTACAGAAGTGGTCACTGGGTCAGCTTCCTGCTGGCTGGTGGACAAGGCAAAGGAGAACTGGGAGGCTCTCCTCCTTGACAAAGCTCCAGGTTCTCCTCCCTCTTCAGCAGCTTTTCCTCTGCACCCTCCCCCTTCAAGGCTCACCCCAGCATCCCCCGCAGCACCAGCAAGGACACAGCCGTGAGCTGTACAAGACCAGATGCTCCTTACGTTTGGACACCAAACACCTGGGGCAGCGGTGGGGATCCAGAACGTGCTGTGTGCCATAAGGACCTTGGCAGTACGTGTTATCCTTTCTCCTGTGGCCATGTGTCTCAGGGAAAGGCAGACAGACCTGTCTGAGGTCCCCTCCAGCCAACACCTTGCTTTTTAGGAACAGAAGGGCCCAGCTCGCTCCCTTCCCCCTCGTGGGCCAGGAGGCAGCTGCTCACCTCTCCCTGGCACAGGCAGGTGCTGCCTCTCTCCGTCCACCTCATCGAAACCACAGGTTTGCTGTGGGGCGGCCGTGTTCTCCACCCATCCTGCACTCCTGCTATCTGACAGCTTATCTTGGAGCCCGGAGCCGGGTGAGAGCCATGGGCTAGCTCACCGGGTGTGTGGATCAAAACCCTTTCTGCTGTTGGGAGGTCAGGATGGAGGGATGGAGCTTCTCTCCTCCCCTCATGCAAGCTGAGATGGATGAGCCCGTTTGGGGAGACACAGTGCTGTGGGGTCTGTGAGCATCCCCAGACAGGACCTTGGGAGAGATCCTATTGCTGCATGCATGAAGTTCTCTTTCCTGGGAGCATCCACGCAGGCACGGTGAGAAGAGATCCTCATGAACATGAGGGTGTCCAGGTTTGATCCTGCTCCTGTTGGGTTGTTTTTTCCTCCCGGGTTGTTGCTTGTGGGATTTGCTGCTGCTCAGCTCAGCTGTTTCCCTAAGGACAAGACCCTGTTTGTCCATGGCTGGGGACCTCGTGGGACTCCCAGTTTGGGGCTGTAATCCTGATCAGGACCTCCTCTATTCCTCTGTGGTGCTGTGCAGCCTCTTTCCTTGTCATGACCATGTGTCTGGAAGAGAAACTCCAAAGGCAAAGCTGTCTGCTCTTTCTGGGGTCTGGGCTAGAAGGGGTGCTCATGGGTTTCTTCCTAGGTTATGGGTAAGCTGCACCGGTGTTTGCAAGACAGGCATCTCTGGTCCCTTTGCTAGTGTACACCTGGGGTCGGGGCGAGCAGCAGTGTGTGGGAGGGTGAGCACTGTTCAGGTGGAGTCCCACAGCTGAGATTTCCATCTTCGGGAGCTGGACCACCTGACAGGGTCTGCGGGGTCCTCAGTGAGGGCATCCCAAAGCCTCCTGCCATTCCATAGAGGCCTGTGCTGCATCACTAATAGAATATCTAACGAGGCCAGACAAGTCCAAGGCACTGCCCATATCCTCTTCAAACTAACAGCCGAAGTCTGAAAGGACCTTTTTATTTTCTTCAGGTGCGGGGTTTATCAAGTGCCAACAGCCAATCTTTCTCTCCTTCCCCTTCACAATGAGGCCAGTGTGTTCGGAAGGGTGCGGTTTCACGATACCGTGGCGGAGCAGCTGACCTGGGTCCTCCCACTTGCGTCTCCCTCACACCTGCACTGGCTCTTGCCAGGTCCCAGAGATCCCCACCAGGAACCCAAACCCTCTGCAGCACTGGGGTCTGGTGAGGTGGTTTCCCAGCTTGAGTCGGTTGGGTGCCTGGACAGGGGGACCCAACATCAGAAGCGTGGGTCCCTGTGATGGGTGGTGTGGGGCTCACTGGAACATCGTCTAGCTAGCTTCATCTGCACCTTTTTCCTCTCCTTGCTGGCATGGGGACTAGTCCAGCATCAAAACAACCCAGCAGGAAGCTACACGCAGGATTTTGTTTGGTCAGTCTTGTTAAAGCTGTGTTCGTTTGCCATCCATAACACTCCCTGTTGAGACCCGAGGCACCAACAGCTGCCTTCAGGCAGTCAGCACGACGGGTCCTGTTGCAAAGCTGGTGAGCAAATGAGGGCTTTCCAGGCTCAGCAGAAGGAGCAGTGAAGCTTTGCTCTCCAGTTAGACTGCTGTCATGGTGCTGGGAAAGCAAGGAGAAGGAAAGAGGCCACTGCTGCTCTCCAAGACAATGATTTTCCTTGGCAAGCAAGGACAGGAGTGATGTCCTTGCACGTGCTGGCAGGAGGGATGCAGCTGTAGCCTGGAGAGTGCAGGCAGCAAGGGAGGTTTCTGTAGGAGTGTAGGCACTGGGGTCCCAGGGCAGATGAGGAAATGGCTTTTGAGACCTTGCCTGGTTTGGAGAAAAGAGATTTTGTGATGGTTCCTTGCAAAGAAGTACTGTTGGCTGCCTGACATGGGCCTCACCTGTGTCGTGTTTTCACCTCGCTAACCAGAAGAGAGTGTCGAGCTGCTGAAGGAGCAATACCGGTGTGGTGGGATGGTTTCCAAAGACAGGAAACCTGAGTGATGCTGCAAAACATGGCAGACCTGGTCAAGAAGGTGTTTTCAGCATTCCAGGTTGGCCAGAAAGAATTAAGACAAGCTTTGCAAACAGGCTGGGGATTTCCTGGGGTGGAGGCGGCCCACAGGGATTTCCTCAGCATGGAATGGAGAGTGACAGAGCTCCTGCTGGAAACGGCTCCTTGCTTTAAAGCCAAAGCAGAACATCTGCAAAATAAATGAAAAACTCTTTTGATCTATAAGAAGCAGCCAGCCCTCCCTAGATTCCCTGGAAAGGGAAAAGCAACATCAGAGTGCTACAGAGAAGCCATACCCAGGTTTAAACTCTCCTAAGGGAAGGGATAGGAGTGAAAATACTGAAGTGTTTGAAGGAGGAGTTGCCTGGCTTGTGGCTGTTGTTCCTTTGCCCCATTCAGGTGCTTTGAGGACCTGAAAGTTTCTCCCCCAGGGAGAAGACGCGTCTGTTATTCAAGTGGGACAACATCTTCCCCCAGAATGGCCACCAGGTTGTATTTTCCATAGTCTGTCACCATAAACTTGTGCTGCCCCTGTAGCCCATCGGGACAGCCTTAAACCTCTCTCTCCCTGAAGTTTGGGCCTTCAGTCCTATGGTTTCCAGCTGTCCTGCTGCCTCCTCCACCAACAAGAAATGGCTGAGCTGTGGCTGAGGCTGGGGATGTGTTGTGCAGACGCCTGCCCTTTTCAGGAACAGAAGCACAGCCTGAGCTGGTGCAGAAAACCAGACCTTTGGGGAATGCCATGAGGTCTTTATCCTGAATACAGCAAGAGAAAGGAGTGTGGCTGAGTCCTGCACACTGCTAAGGCTGCCCCTGCTGTCATCGTTTTGGCATTATTTTTCCCCTGTCTTTATTTCTTTGCTTTCTGTGTGTGCTTTGCTTAAGCAAGGACTTATCTGCATCACATTCTACCTACATGTGGTCAGCTTGGCCAAGCTGCTTGCAACCTGACAGCCCGGAGCCTGATCTTGTGGGGGCTGAAGAGACCAAGCAGTGATGCTGGGGGTCAGATTGACCACACCAGGTGGGAGCATCACAACCTGGGGGTTTCCTAGGTCTGCAGTCCTTCCTGAAAAATCCCAGTGGGAGAAACTTCAGAGAGAGGGGGAGACAAGCCTTTCCCCCAACAACAAAGTCTTTGTGCAGCTCTGTTTGCTTTTCGGACCAGTTTCTAGACTGACCTATTCAGGCCCGTGATAATTTCTACATGACTTTCCCCAGGGAATCCAGCTCACTGTGTTATCAGCAGCGTGCAAGTTTGCTTTCCAAGTCATTCTGAAATCTATCACCCCAGGGCCTCCCCTTCCGCTTGTGGGCAGCCACCATTCCATTAGTGCCTACTTAAATCATATTTGTCCACGTTTACGCTCTTCAGCGTGAGTGAGGCACCCTTATTTAATTCATTCCTATTAACAGCTCTTTTGGGGAAATGAAGCCAGGCCGCTATGCAGTGAAATGCCCATCAGTGCCAGTTCCCCCTGAAAGGGTGCTGAGGGCACCTGAGCCAACACATCAGCCTGGGAGGTTGGGAGCAAAGCGTGGCGGTGGTTCTATGGATGCTGGGCTGTATGAGATGCTGATGGTATAGGGACATGTTATGGGCATCTTCCTAGCTTGCTGGTGGGAAGGGCCGTGCAGAAGGGATAGAGCAGGGCCTGTGCAGCCACCAGCCAGAGCATCCCCTTGGGGTGGAGGCTGCAGAGCCACTGGATGTGCTCAGGTCGTGGTGAGAAGCACATTCTTGCTTCTGGCTTTATTCTCTTCGGTTCGTGTTAGGACTTTGGCCCTAACCATACACTTATCTGTTCTTTAATCTTGGTCACCTTATCAGAAGCTTTTGAACAACAAAACACATCTGCACTCACCTTGGGAACAAGCTCTGTGATTTCTTTTTGTTGGATTTGTTTCCTTGCCAGGGACCTCAGGGATTAGCGTGATCCCTCACAAACCCAGACTTTGCCTGGAAGCCTCCCAGGCCTGCAGCCCCAGTGGGGTCCTGGCTGCCTCTGGGGGCTGGTTCCTGCCTTCCCTGCCCAGATGGGAGCAGCTGGAGACATGGGAATGAGCTTGCCTTTCTCAGCTCTCTTTGACCCCACAGAGTATGGCAACGTATTCTAGGGACGTGGCTCAGTGGGCAATGTTGGTGGTAGGTGAATGATTGAGCTAGATGATCTTAGAGGTCTTTTCCAACCTTAATGATCCTGTGATTCTAACGTCCTGCTTGGCAGGGCTGGTTGGCTCCATGGTTTCAGCTGCCATCCCGGGTGAGGTGGAGATGTGTCCTGCCCGCTCTCCCACCCTGGATGGTAGGGGTGGTAATGTAAAGCAGAAACAGCTGCTTCCTCTGGGACTGACTTCCACCTCCTGCCTTGCATCCAGGACTTCTCCATAGAATAGATCCCTTTCCCAAGGGACTGTGAGGTGAATAGTTGGTATTTTTTTGGTCTGTTGCCAGAAACTTTGGGGTGTTTTTAGGACTCTCCACGGCCAGTGGGTGTGCCTGAGCGGGATCCACGCAGAGCTGGGTCCAGCCCAGCCTGGTGCACACAGCAAAATAGTGGAAGTGGCTCTCATATGAAGCCCAGATAGAAGAGCTGTGTTGACCGAGGGAAACCAGGTGGAACAGCTATTTACAGAGCAAATGCCTTTGGAAACAGGTCAGTGTGCGAACAGGGTGGGGCCTCACGGTCTGATACCACCTCCTATTTATGGAAAGCGTGACAAGGAGCCCAGGTAAATGTCGATGTCTCACCTGGGAAAAACAAAACCACACCACACTGAAATCTAGGAGAGGTTGTATGGTTTCTAGGAAAGCTGCAGCATTGGCACAAGAGTGTGAAACCACTGCCCCAAAGGTTGGGGTTTGCACAGGTGGTCTGGCACGTGGAGGAGTGGTGGGGACATGACACCCACCTTGCTCCCTGAAGCTGCTCCTCCTGTACACATCTTCCCAGGGGAGCAGGAAGGCACAGATTGGGACTGTGGGTCTCAAAAATGCTGCGTGGGAGAGGTTTCTTGCAGCTGATTTTGTGTCAGTGGTTGCAGACAGCTCGCCTCTGTCTGCCTCAAGGTAGCAACTGTATGTGTTGTTTGAGAGCCACACCTACGTCAAACCAGGATGGTAGTGGGCAAAACAGAAGTGCTGGTCTGCTGGGTCCACGAGGGGAGTATCTCCTGCATACCTGCCCTGCTGTCTTTGCAGGGTGATGCTGCAGCAAGTGTCCTGCCTTTGCCAAGATGGGAAGAAGAAGAATGTTGGCAGTGGTGGAAGGTGAATGGAGAGCTTCAGCAGCGTGTCCTGTGAACACCCTGCAAGGAGAGCACTACACCAGGTGAGCCTTCGGGAGCAGACAGCAAGGAGGACTGGGAGTGGAGGGCTGTGCAGCAGGAAGGACACTGAACTGGGATTCTTCACCACTGGGGAGCAGATAAACCCAGCCTGTACCTTGTGGGGGTGGGGAAAGTAGAATGGATGCAGAATGCTGACAACATGTTTGAAACAAGACTCAGTTCCACTAGGTAAGAGCCCAGTGGTGTGTTCACAGCAAGAGGGCTTCCTTTGATATTAGTCCAGCAGCCTGTTCACTGAGACCTCTGGAGACGTTATGTTAGTTTTTATTAAGGATCCTTGCAGCCATCATGACGTTCAGTTACTGTATGCGTCACAGCCAGGTGATGTTGGGATTGTCCATGGTTAAATCAGACTTTTCCATCTTCTCTTTGTGTGTTATGAGTCGTGGGATGTGAAAGTTTGCTCTGCTCTCTCCATGTCCCTGCTGTGCACAAATGAACCTCGGTTCAGTAACGGAAAGGACTTCAATGTTATGGTTTTGCAGTTGTTTCGTCTCACAGTAAAAGATAGCAGAGTTGCCTTCTTCCCATACTCTGAGAGTGCTGGTCCCCATGTGAGGCTCTGTAGGATAGGTTGGGAATTTGACTGGGAAGTCCCATCAGCAAGGAGAACAAGAGGACTGGTGCTAGTGTCCTTCAAGGACTTGGAGAACAAACACTGCCCTCCAGGAAGAGGGAAAAAGCAGTGGCTAGGGATAAGCTTGAAAAGCCTATCCAGAGGGCTGGGAGATCTAGGAGGGATGGAGGACCTCTCTATGTCAACAGCAAAGGAAGGATGGAAAACATCAGGAGATGCTCTTGGACATGACCAGCAGCACTCCGTGCTGTGAGCAGTGTGCGTGCACTCGTTTTGTTCTTCTGCCAGTGATTTCCATGCAGCAGATGCTCTATCTCTTTCCTCTTTGCATTTGCAGCCACAGCTGGTTGCTGCTGACAGCAGACATCCTTCCCTGCACAGAGATCTCGGACTGCAGGAGCTTCTTGAGAGCGTTAAATCTCAGCTTCCAGCAGGGAGGAGCAGCTGGCAGGCTCTGAGAGCTGTCCTCTACAAAAGTGCCGCTGCCAGTCCACAGCTTTTACAGGCAAGGGGTTAAACACTCTGGACTTTTTGCTGCTTGTCCCTGTAGGGGTCGTTGAAGCAGCATGGAAATCACAGGTTAGCTGCCCAGAGGGCTCAGGAGATGGCTGGGACTGCTCAAAGGCTTCATGCCCCGAAGAAAACCTGCTATTGTTTCTGCTGGGTACAGCCTTGCCCTTCTCCACAACTTGCCCCCAGGTTTTTCACAGAGTCTGTTTGTCTTTGGAATGGCTGCATTCACCCATAGGTCTGTCTTTCACGGGGAGGAGTTCTTCCTTTTGGCAACGCCTTCAAATTGAACTGTTCAGAAGCCATCTACAGATTTATTTTTCAAAATGAAGGGCTTTTTTTCATTCAGAATACTTTTTTAAATGAAAAAAAGAAAAAAGATAATAATATTTTAAAAGCAGAAAGGAAAATAACACCAAAGTTCTGAAGTGATTCAGTATTTCCAGATCAGAGCTGCAGGAGAAAAGCCCCTGAGATTTCCATTTCATAGCCCTAGCTGTGATGGATGAATCTGTTGGCCTGTCCAAAATATTTTCAGAGCAAGACAAATGATCTGGGGGCCTCCTGCAAAGAAGATGAATAAGCTCAGAGGAAGCCTCGCTTTGCCTCTCTGCTTTTTCTCCAGCACTTGCTGGTCTGTTCTGGTTTGGCTCCTTCACCACTGACCTCTTCCCCCTAGGATGAAAAGCCTTCTGGAGCCAAATCCCCACAGGAGGACATTGAGACCTGACCCTGGTTTGTCTGGGGTGCTGTGCTGCCCAGCTGGGCACTACTCAAAGCCAAAGCCTCCATTTCAGACAGCTCTGGGATTTAAAAGCTATAAGACCACCCTCCTAAAATTCCACCTGATGTAGCCTCCATCTTCCAGGGTCTGAGCTGTGCTGATCCCACCAGCTTCTTGGAGCTTCCACTAGTGAGTTTGTGGCACCTTGGACTGCAGATGACAAGCTGGTGTTCTACAGCCTTCCCTGGTACTCTCACAGCCTGCACAAAATGCTGCCTCTCCCTTTGGCCAGGAGGACTCAGGACTTGGACTTCTCATAGAATCATGGAGGGAGTTGGTTGCATGGAGGTTGCTGCTCCTTCTGGAGATGTGCCTGCAGAAAAGGTTTTAATTTTTAATTAATTAATTGTGCTGCTTTTGCATGGAAAGGTGCTGCTTTGGGGTACGAATGGGGAGGGTTTGCTTACAGCAACAGCTGCAGTCAGGCTCCTGCTGGGCTCCCAGGCACTCTGCTCGGTTCTGTCACAGCTTGGCAGGTGCTGGGAATGTGGATAGACCCAAATCCCATCACCTCTCACCTTCCCCATGGCACTGACCATGGCCTTGAACATTGAACAAGTTGCTCTTGACTTCTCCAAGACCAACACAGCCTCACTGTACAATACCGTCTGAGGTTTATCCTTGATTCCAACAACGATAATTAACCTCATTCAGTTGCCATCGCCCTCTGGGACATCTCACGTTGGCTGGAGAGCAATGAGGTGAACGCCATAAGGCCGATGAGCCTTTGGCCCCCACAGCTGAGCTGCGGACACCACCTTCAAGCTCCCCCAGGGATGCACACGCCGACATGCTGCAGTGAGGGCAGCAGGCCGTGGCAGGACCGAGGTCACGGCACTTCTTGTAGAGGGCCGCGTGCCTCCCAGAGCCGGCTCCGGCCATTGTGTTTGAGCACGGGCTGTGCAATCTGCACTACGTGCCGGGCCAAGGCCGCCGCTTCTCGTTGGCAGTGGGTCGGAGGTTCAGAGGGACGGGTTCGGGTCCAGAGTCTATGTGTGAGGAGAGCTGTAACCCACGGGACGGGCGAGAGGGCTGGGAGCTGTGGGCTGGAGGGGAGCAGCCGGCGGGTGCTGAGGGGCTGGCCTGGCGGGCAGGAGGAGGCTGAGGTGGGTGCCACAGGGCCTGGGGATGCGGTGAGGAGCTCCTCACCCTCCCACACACCTGAGCACCATGGCTGCTTCTGTTTCTTCCTCCTGTCCTGGTATCTCTGATGTCCCTCCTCACCTCACGTCTGGGCCTGCGGAGCTCTTTCTCTTCTAGCGGGATCTGAAGGACCAAGTATGCAATCACTGAGCGTTTCCTGCTGTGGTGCCGTGCCACAAACAGTCCTGCAGAAAGCTGAGGAAGACGGGCATGGGGACGCTCCTGTGCTGTGCTTTGAGCACAGATGTCCTCCCTCCCACCTGGGCACTCCTGGTTGTGTCAGAGGGAGCAGGCTGTGCTGTGGCTGCCAGGAAGGCAGCCCCAAAGCCATGATTGCTCTTTGCAGATGCTCAAACGTCCCTTCCTCCAGAAGCAGGCAGCTCCAAAAGCCTGTCTGGGCCTGGGACAGATGTGTTTGCTGAGCAAGCACCGCTGTTTGCTCAGAAGGGACCCATGAGGCTGCAGTTGGGCTGCAGACCTTTGTCCCCAGGTATTACAACCTGCACCCCCTCCGCTGCCCGGGCCTCAGACCCCTTCCTCTGACATGGGCCAAGGGAATGACCTTCCTCTGGGCCGTTCATTTTCCTCTTTGCTGCTTTTCATCGACGCCTTCTGCAGCACGCTGCCCAGGGCCATTGGCAGGGCACCAAGGGATTCCTGTCCCACCAGGCTCTGTTTTTATTCCCATGACCACATCGGGATGAAGGGCTCTGCATCCAGGCATGAAGCTGGGGAGGGTCAATGCGTTCCTTAGTGCCTCTCCATGGGGCTCTGGGGTGTAATGAGCTGCTGAGACAGCTTATTTTGGCCAATCTTCTGAGATTGCTGGCTGCCCAGAGAGTGACATGAGATCCAAGGAATTTTAGGAGAGATGTGGGTACGGTGCCAATGCATTGTGTCTATGTGGGTGTCAGCAGCGCTGCTCAAGGTAGCAGGTCATGGGCAGGGATGAGCCATGGGGCAGAGGGAGAAGGGGACTTGGCCCATTGGCCACTGCCTGACTGGGGTGCAGCAAAGGGCCCCCTCCTCCCGTTCATTTGCAGTGCCCAGGGTCAGGCTGTGTGCACCCGCCTTGGGCAGGATCCCCTGCTGCAACCTTGTAGCCCTGTTCACATCTGAAGATGAGGATGTAAACCAAAGCTGAGAGGAAGCTGGGGTAGTGACTGGGGTCTGGTTTCATAGCTGCATGTCTCTCAAGATCAGTAGGGAAGGAGCAGAGCGAGGTGGAATTCCTCCTTCCTGCAACTCACAGCAAGGAAGAGGAATTTGAAAAGATGGAGAGAAGCAAAGCTGGAAGGAGCTGCTTGGATTTCAGCTGCAGAAATATTGGTGACAAATGCCACTTCTGCATTCTTGAAGCATGCTGTTCAGCTACGCTTGGGAAGCACTGTGGGTGCTGTGCTCCCACGGAGCTGCTCACAGTGCTGGGAAGCTGTGGGCTTCTCTGGGAGCTCAGAAACCAGGCAGGAGGCGAGGAGCAGAGGAGAAGCCTATGGTTTGGTTGGTTGGCTGGTTGCTTGCTTTCTCTTTTATAATTTTTTTTTTTTCTGAAGTTCCCCATGTAAGCCAGTGTTTAGAAGAACAGCCAGTTCCCTGTCAGAGAGATCAGGCACAGGAAATGAGTTTGGTGGGCTCAGCAGCCCGCTGTCAGCTTTCAGGGGATGACTGTGCCCGTGGTGCAGATGGACACCGCTCCCCATCCCAGCCCGGAGCGCTGGCAGTGTGTGAGCCGGGCAGGACCCAGCTGCAGCCCTGACCTGTCCATCAGCGTGCCCCAGCCTCGGGCAGTGTCCCCCCAGGGCACATCCCCTGCTCTCTCCCTGCCTTTCTGCCTCCCCGCTTTTATTTTTAAGCGGTCACCTGTGACCAGAAGGCATTACACCGTGGCTGTCGGATCAATGAGCAACCTGTACTTTGGTGCTTGTGAGTACGGCGGATTTAACCCTGAATCGTGCTGCAATAAGTTAACCTCTGCTGGGTCTGAGCTGAGCTGCTCCTGGTGCCTGTGTCTCTCCTTAAAACGGGACAGCTTGGCTTGTAGTCAGTTCATCCTTCAGTTCAGCTTTGAGTGCAGAAAGTGGGAAGAAGCTCCCCCAGGCAACCCCATGTGCCCACGACCAGAGGGTGCCTCGCTGTTGCAGTGGGATGCATGGCCCTCGGAAGATGCCTACCCCCTTGGATGGCAGAGGAAGGGCAGATTTCACTTCAGAGGGCTGAAACAGAGAGAGAGGATCCCTTATTTTTTTGCTTCTCCTCTGTCCCACATAGCGCCTTCCAGTTCTGCTAATTGAATTATTCCATTAATAAAACCCTGATTGCTCTGATATAAAATGCCTCATTGCAACATTTGCTCACTGTGCAGTGCTCCCGTGTGTGCTAGCATCTCTCGTGGGAGGCAGGGGAGGAGATGTGGGCTGGCAGCTCCAGCTCCCCTGGCACCCACTGCCATTACACAAGTGTGATGTCCTTGATGCAAGGCCAGCTCGGTCTTTTCGTGGGGATTTCCCACTTCAAGGGGAATGTGCTAGAGGAACAAGTATGCTGTTTGCAATTGGATCTTCACAAAGCCTTTCATGCTGTTTGTTCATGTTATTTCTCCAAGGCATGTTTATAGCAGGCGGGGTGTTGTCAGCTCAGAGCTGTGGGACTCCTTTAAGAGCCAGCACTCAGCAGGAACTTTTGGTTTAGTGACAAAATCTTTCCTGCTGCACATGAAAAAACAACTGCCCAGAATAAAGCAGGCCATAAGTGGGCTGAGGTATAGTCTCTCTGCCCTACGCAAGGGTCAGGGCCTTGTTCTCCATCCCCTGGCCTTGCCACAAGACAGCTTGGTAGTGTTCTCTCCCATGTGCCAGGGCAGAGCAGGACTGACTGCTCCCAGAGACTGGGATCGGGCATGGGGATGTAGCAAGGTCAGACACAGCCTGGGCATCAACATGCACATCTGCAGCAACCAGGCAGGGTCAGGGTCTGAGGGCAGCAGCACAGAATGGCTTGGGGTGGAAGGGACCTTAAAGGCCATCCAGTTCCAACCCCTGCCATGGGCAGCAACACCTCCCACCAGACCCAGTTGCCCAGAGAATTAAGGGGCCCGTGGGGTTTGTCACTGGAGGCCCCTGGTGAAGTTGGAAATGAGGGTGGCTGGGGTTGGAAGAGCTGGAGATCCCTTTTGGTGAGGAACATTTGCAGTGCCACGCAGATGACCACGCACTGGTGATTCTCCAAGGCTTGCTGCACCTTTCTGCCCCGGGATGTGGTCCTGGTGTGTTCTGGCTGTGGTGTCTGCCCAGGGTTTGAGTGGTGGGGCAGCAGCAGGGCTTCCTGCCCGCACTGGCTGCCTCTGGTGGATGCAAGTGGTGGGAGAAGGGTGCTGGTGGTCAGAGAGATGTGTGCTGAAGGACAAAGCTGCTGGTGGAGGGGAGAACAGAGTTTGGGTATGGCAAGGCTATGAGTACAACCTTTATTCACTGCCAGTTTCCCCAAGGGAGTTAATTTTCATTCTCCTCTGTGATTAGAAGATTGTTGGCATGAAGCCATTTCTCCCCATACAGTGCCCTTTGTCTATAGTATAGCCTATAATCAAACCATGGAGCAAAACCACACCACCTCTACCTTGTGCAACTTCCAGCAAAGCATCTGAAGCAGGAAATTCTTTTGGTTCCTTTCTTACTCTTGCAACAGTTTTGGGGATCTGTTAGGACCATGTCACACTTCAGCTGGGCTTTGCCATCACTTCCCCACATCCCAGCCAGGCAGGGGCAGATGAGCGATGTCGTGGGGCTCTGGGGGCTGGATCACGTCCAGCTTTGAAGTGATGCCCCTTGTAAGAGCAGGGGTGGGGGATATGAGGAGAAAGGAGAAAATGCACACGAGGCAGAAGAAGAAGGAAAGTTCTTATCTTGAGTCAGATCAGATATTCAGGCTAAGATGTGCGTGCAGGCACCCTGCCCACCCCAGCTCTCCCTGCTTGCAGTCTTGCCCCAAAACCACCTCCAACCCCAAGTCTCCTCTTTTGTTCTTCACCACCCTGCCCCAGCACTCTGTCCCTGGTGCCAGCCCCAGACACGTGCCCTGAAGCCCCTGCACCTCTCTCTAGGATTTCTGCCCCTTTATCCCCGCAGCTGGAAATGCCAAGAGGATTAAAATGCCAAGGGGGTCTAAAAGCCGTCAGGAGGGGATTTGAAATCTGCTTAGCTTGGCCTTTTGCTCCCCTCTCCTTGCTCCTCCCAGGACTCTTAGTATTTCCAAGAGTTTTATTATTTACCATGTTGCAAAACAGCAATTTCTGGAAGGGATGGGGCGGTCTGAGAGCCAGCGGTCAGAACTAGGAGATCTTTAAAGGTCCCTTCCAACCCAAACCATTCTGTGATCAGGGAACAGCATGGCAAGGACAGGAGGAGCCGCTCCCCTCGCCCACGTGTGTCAGGGTTTTATCTTGATGAGAACATCTTGACTGATGACCAGGAAACTGATCTCTGTGCTGCCTGGGAGGGAAAGGGGGTATTGAAAGGTCAACCTGCCCGTGAGCTCCTGAGACGTAATGCAGGCAGGGGAGCTCTTGCTGATGCTATGGTGGGCATCAGCACTGGTAGGGAAGAGATGCTTTCCCAGGTCCTCTCTGCTGGCTGTGCACGGAGTGCTGGGCCCTAATTCACAGTGAGCAGTGCACCTCACTTTGCAGGTGGATCTCTGTGTTGGCTGAGAAATACGGAGTGCTGCCTTGGGGGGAGCTGGCAGGTCACCACTACCCTCCTTTCCCTGCCCTGGTGCTGGTTGAAACCATCTTCTTCTCTCTCTCCTTCTGCAAAGCACTGGGGGAAACTGCTCTGCACTGTGAGTGCAACACTGGGTTTTTGGGAAAGCAGGAAGCCAGATGGAGCAACAGCTCGGAGTTACTGTAAAGCTCGGTGGGGGGACTTTGCAGGCAGGTGCTGCAACGATCGGTGGGGCAACGAGGGATTTTGTAGCAATCTGCTGGGAGAAGCTACTAATGCGTAGGTCTGAACTAGGAATGTGCGTGTTCCTTGCTGCACGTGGTTAATCTTGTACCACCTCTTTGAGGAGCCTGGCTGCCCAGAACTGCACTGCTGGTCGGGTCTCTGCTGCAGGGTCTGGGCGTTGAAGCTAGGATGCCTTGATGCTTCCTGAGGCTTCACATTCCATCCACGTCAGGATTTCCATGAAATCTCTTTCTGCTTTGTATCTAGGACACCTAGAAATAATTCTCAGTAGTTAATGAATTAACAAAGATCATTCCTCACCTTCTCCTTTGCATCAGTTTTTTCTGGAAGAAAACTGTGCTGCTGCTGTTTAGTCATTGGTGCTATTGGTTTTGGCATTTAGCTCTGAAGGGTGAGATGTTCATGGCTCATGGCTGTTGGACTGCCCTTGCCTTGTTTGAGAACCTCAAGCAGAGAGAAAAATTAATTTAGCCAGAGTTCAAAAGGTCTCCAATAAAGGCTAAGCCTTGCTGTTATTCTGAAGCCCAATTTCCATTAACTCCCTTCAATGCTGATTCAAAATGACAAAATGGAAGGGAGTGCTGGCCAAGATGTGTTTTGTTGGTTACAAAACCACTGCTACTAATCAGCAGGGAGACGGAGCGGCCATACGAGCGCTTAAAGCCGTCAACGAAGGTGGCTTCAGCCAGGACACGTGTAACAACGTGTGGTGCCGGTGACAGGTTAAAAATGAGCCATTGTGAGGCTCTGCATAGGGACAAGTGTTTGGTATTAATGATTACCGTGAATCAACTAACTGGAAAGGGGCTGAACAGCAAATGGTAGAGTTCATCTTGACCCATTGGTGACCTGACCCCTTTCCCACTCGCTTGATGCCCAATCCTCGTTTCTGGCTGCAGTGTCTGTCCTGCAGCTGAACACAATGCTGCTGGTGGCTGTGCCAGCCCAGCTGGGCTGCCCATGGGCTGTGCTGGTGGGAAGAGGCTCGGCCCATGCTCCTTGGGCGCATTCCAGCAGCGCTGAGCACTGCCAGCCCCGGGATGTGCAAAGGGCTGCCCAAAGCGCTCCCAGCACATAGGATGTGGCTGGGTGTCCCCTTGTGCAGGTGCGGTGGCTGTGGCTCAGCTCTGGGTGCACCTCGAATCTTGCTGTCATGTCCTACAGCTCACTTTGCCACCACCTCACTTCTGTCTCTGTCCTATGTGGGTACTGCTGGTGGCCTGGGCTCTGTGACCACGGGGGAACGTCCCTGCTCCCACCCCTTCTGCCTTGTACCTGGATGCCCCCGGGAGCCACAGCTCCCTGGAAACAACGTGGTCCTGGGCACCAGGTGGCCCTGCTGGAGCAAGAATTGGGCCAGAAGGACCCAGAGGTGACTCCAACCCCAACCATTTGGTGCCTCTCTTTAATATGCAGCCCTTTAGGATGGCCCAGCATCTCCCCATGAGCTCATGTCCCCATGGGAGCAGGCTGGTATGCCCTGTGGAGTTGGGCATGGCCATTTCATGGCCACCAGAGTTGTGCCACCACCCGGTTCATGCTCTGGCACAGGATCTGGGCACATCGGCTGCAGGAGTGGAGCCACGGGGATTCTGTCCTGATATCAGCAGTATTTCCTGATGCTGGTAATCTTTCTTTTCTGATGATCAATAGTTGCTGGTTTGTTCCCAGAGATCTTTGGAAAATACCCAGGAAGCAGAGGTAAACAGGGCTCCAGCAGCAATGTGCCTTCAGCAGGAATCCTTGAACCCACTGTGCTTCCCTGTGTTCCCTTCTCAAAGCCCACCATGAGCATCACAGCTCCCAAGGCTGCACGGAGCTGCTGGTAACCCCATTAACCTTTGGGTTAATCAAGCAAACTGGAATGCTTCATTAGAAGAAATGTCACTAATTACACAGCTGAGAGGCTAAGAGAGGTTTGCATTGACCTCTGGCAGCAGAGCACAGATCACTGCTGACCTCAGCTGGGGAGCTGCTGGTGGCTTGGCTGGGAGAGGAGGCATCTTCTCCATCAGGAAAACCTTTTTCTCGTTGATGCTGGACCTGTTGGCGTTTGATGGAGGGGAAGCATGCACGGGGATCTTATGGGACTGTGTCACTGTTCTGCAGAAATGCTGTGTGAGGCAGAAAGGGTTTTGCTGCTGGTACCTGCTGGTCAGACTGGCATTAGCACCTCGACAAAAATGCAGGCTTGCAGTGGTACGACACAGTAAGCAGCTCGGGGCAAGAGGCTACAGCCAGTGGCTGGACTTAGAGCTCTGAGCCACCAAGAGCTGCTTAAAACTGACAGAGAGCTCTTTGTTTGCTGTGTGTGGTTTAGAAATTAAGCAATATTTAGAAGCAAATATTGATTCAAGCAACATCAGCTCCTACTCTCCAGTGGTCAGTTTGGCTCATCCCAGGTAGAAAACAGCATATTGCAACACAGCCCAAACCCGACACCGAGCATTTCTCCTAACCAGCGGGGAAATGGGTTTGTGGCATTTCCTGAAAATAAACTGACTGTGCTGACTCTGGAGCCAGAGCATGGCCTCAAAAGTGGCCCCTGGCTCCGGAGAGGGGCTGAGAGCATGTTTCTGGAAAGGCTGCAGGATGCTCTTCAGGCAGACATCGGGAATGTCGAGCTGGTCCCAGTCACCACGGCCATGGACATGCCAGCAATACCAGCACTGCTGCAGTGGCTTCCAGCTCCTGCGACCCCATGCTGACTGGGGGGACAAGCGGATGACCCCTCTTCCAGGGGATGCCCCAGCATTGGGCAGGGGCACTGAGATTCCCCATGGATGTTTACACTGTCCAGGTGAGCAGCCCTGCAGATGACTTCTCCCTGCCTCTCCCTGGTACCCGCACATTGTCGTCTCCCTCCCCTCGAGATGGGCACCTCTGTTAGCTGGGTGCCAGGCTGGGCTGTGTGTCCCACCCTGGGCTACTGGCAGGGAGCAGGGAAGGAGGTCTGAAAACATGGGTTCGCATTGGGCTGCCCTGCTCGCCTTCACCTGCTGCGACATGGGTCGTGGATGGGAGCTTGAGCCCAGCTTTGCAGCTGAGCACGCTGGTACCTTTGTTGTGGGCAGGCTCCAGCCACAGCTGAGCCACAAACCTGATATTCCCATTTCCAGAGGGAAACAAGCCAAGCCCAACAGATAAGCGCCAAGTCCTGGTGTATGTTGCTTTCTGCGTTCAGCCGATCTTACCACAGAGGTTGGATTGATTCCTTGTTGAATCAATTCCTTTTATTTATTTATTTATTTGTTTCCCTATGCTTTTTCTGTTTAATCTATCAAAGGGATGTGGGTCTTCACGCGAGCCCTCCTTTCAGCTGTGTGGGCTGGGTGAGCTGTGCTGTGGGGGTACTGAGTCCTCGCCCAGATGGCTGTGCCAGCTCCAGCTCCATCCCAGCCCAATCACAACAAACATTCTTCCTTAGGACACAGCCAAAACACCAACCCTCAAAACACAGCATATCCATGTGGGGTTAGAGAAATAATTTTTTCCACGAGGAGATGTAGAAATGAGTGATTTCATTTTACCTTTGATTTTACCTAGGTAGGGGCTGAGCCCAGTTCTTCTCCTGGAGGCCAGAAGTGTTTGTGCATCCACCAGTGGCTTGCAGTTGGCCAGAGGGTGAATTAATTGGTATTTCTTCATCCTTCTTGTAATTTTTAGCAGCATCCTCTCTCTGAAAACAGAACAACCAGGATGTGTGGTGTTGCAAAACAACCAACTTGTGATGTGCGATAATATCTTGGCATGTCCATGAAGACTTCCTGCAGAAGACCTGATACTTCCTGAACAGCAAGGCTGGGGTCCAAGAAGCACTGGCTTAGCTCTCCTCTTTCTGATAACACAGCTCCTGCTTGCACGAGCCTCAGCGTTGACCTTGGAAGACAACAAGAATTGACATCGTTAGTAAGAATTGGCTCTTGCTGTTTAATCTCAGCTTTGTTGGCCTAATATGCATTTGGACATGGGAAGAGCTCTCTTTTTGCACAAAGCTGTTCAAGCAGGCAGTGAGGTACACATCTAACCAGAACCTCTTGAATCATGCGCCTGTATTTATGCGAGAGAGAGGATTTCCACCATGAAATGTGGAAAGGCAGCTGTCTGATAGCCCTTCAGCTGGCTGCGTTGAGTTTGTCCCTCCTGGACTGCCACGGGAAGGCGTTTGGCACATTGCTCACTGCATCCAAGGCTTCTTTCTCGTGGTGGGAAATGCTTCTTGGAAAAGAGCACTTGGAGACCTGCTGGGTCCTTTGGAGAGGATCCCAAAAGGTTGGGAGATGCCCCATTTAAGCACAGGGTTATCTGACCATGTGCAGAAAGCAAGCTAATACAGGCTTTTCCTCTGCTGTTTGAATCTCTCCTTTATGTTTTCCAAGCTTTTTCCTGTGTCTTTCCACTTCATTTCCAGGTGGCAGATGCCTTTACCTGCTCTGCCTAGTGTTATAACCACCTGGTTTGTGGAATCAAGATCTTCAGCCCACTGGAGTAAATAAGGATGGGAGAGTCCAGTTTTTAGAAGGGAGGAAGGCTGTGTCAGAGCGGCACTGCCTCACTGTGCGGGCAAACCATTTCTCCTCCTGGTTATGGTGTGTTTGGAGGAGCTCTGGACATGAGAAGTGCTGCTCTTCTGGGAAAGCAGGAGGTGAAGGGATGCAAAATGGGAACTGGCCAAGCAGAGGAAGCCACTGAAGATGCTGCTACAGAATCCAGCGTGGCTGTGGGTGTCTCTCCGGAAGCCCGGAGGCACCTCCAGCAGCCACAGTGGAGGCAGAACAGGATCATGGTGCACGGCAGATGGATCATTGATGAAAGTCTCCAACAGCCCTCTTCCCCAGGTCACCTCACAGAGCTGTATCCTTGACCTGACACTGGGGCCACCTGCCCTGATGCTGTGTGGAGCGGCACCTGGACCTGTGTGAGGATATCCAGGAGACCACAAAGGAATGAATCAAGCCTGAAAGCTGGACCTGGTCTTCCTACAACACCCTTGAAGCTGATGTCTGGCGGACATGGCAGCTGGACCAGCCCTAGGGATGCCATGGGGACTTATGGGCTAGCTGATGTGGTCCAGGGACTCCCACTTGGTGGGCATGTGTCAAAGCCAACCTGCAGCTGGATTTGTAGCTGGCCCTGAAGATGGGAGCATTGAGCTTGTGGCAGCATCACAAAGCCAGATGTTTGTAAACGTTGCCATGTCCCACTGATACTGGCTGAAAGGAGAAACCACTGCTGGTACAATCGGATGGAGACGGTCTGCAGAAGAAGGGGGCCCCCTGATCTCAGCATTTCTTCCCAGGTTCATCATGGCAGCTTGAGGAAGATAGGGTGTAATGCTTCCTGCAGGCTGCCAATGAGCTGCCTGGCCACTGCCTCTGGCTTCCTCTGCCTGCACAAGGAGCTTGCCAGGCCATCTGCGAGGGACATTTGCTGCCTTTGAACCCTGCTGCCATTGCCAAGGGAGAGAGCAAGCCAAAGGGTGTTGGGCACAGCAGTGAGAGTACTGGCAAACACGTGAGCTCAGGGCTGGATCCAGCGGGGACTTTCTGCAGTTAGGCTGCACAAGTGAGGGGGTAGCAACAACCAAGAAAACAGCCCCTCCCTTGGCATTGCAGCCCTTGGGGGAGTGCACATGTCACAGCTTGGGAATTTTCCATTTAAAGCCCCTGAAAACAAAAAGCACCTTTCCTGCTCCAGCTCCCGGCTGCGAAGGGGTTCGGTGCCAAAGAGTGAAAGGCTTCCTAAAAATGGGCTGAGCCACGGAGGGGGGCGACTGAGGAGCTATTGAGAAACAAGGAAGGACAAACAGCGTTAGGTCATTGCTTCTGCAAACACAGCCAGGGCTGCTCCTCTATAAAAGGGGAAGAAAGCGGCTCCAGAGCCATCACAGACCCGGAGGGGACGGGCTGTGACCAACACCGCTGCTCTCCCTCCTCGGCACTCGGCTCCCTGCTCCAGCATGAGGCTCACACTCTGCACTGTGCTGTCCCTGGGGATAGTGGGTAAGTGCTGGCTGAAAGCAGTTTTGGGGGAGAATGGAGGACCTCAGCCCCACGGAGGCTCTCCCCCTCCTGCAGGCTGTTCTGCAGAGCCACAGCCTGTGCCAGAGCAGGCAGCTGCTGAGCAGGAGCAGTGAGGAGCTGCCAGATGTGTGCTTTGGCAGCTCCAGGTGTCTGCACATGACGATGCTGGTTGTAACCCTAAGGACAGCAGCGGGGCACAGGGCAAGGGGAGAATTCCCCCAGCAGCTGTAGTGCAGGAGAGGAGCATCCCTGCTAGGGGGGAGAAAGCGGCAAGAGAGCCCCCTCCCCGCCAAACCTGCCTGTGCATTGGGCTAAACCCGATGGCAGCTGCAATAAAACAGATCTTAAATAAGGAGAAGATCCAGGGAAGAGCCTCCCCACGGGTTTGCACAGCCGTGTGGTTTCCCATCCCAGTGCTGCTCCCCTCGCTGCCCCCTGCCCAGGGCTTCCTCTGGCTGGGGGGAGGCTGCTGTCCTCCAGAGCCCTTCTCTGGCTCTCTGTCGGGCTTGGAAGGCTCCCTGGTGGCTTTCAATAAACAGAGCTCTGTCTTGCTGCCACCAGCACACTTCCCCATGCTCTTTAGTTCTGCTGGCTGGCATCAGTGCTGTGGAACTGGGAGCTGGGAAGACCCCGGGCAGCCTCTGCCACGGGCAGGGTGGTTGCCAGCATCACTTTAAAGCGGCTTTGTGCAGCCAAACCATGGGGAATGCAGCTTATGGCTGTGGGAATTAGAGCTAAGAATTCCCTGTGTGGCCACATCCAGCATGGGAGGAGGGGAGGTGTCTGCTGGCAGAGTTCTGGCTCCAAAAGCCACCAATAGAGAATGATTCAGAGGTGAACAAGGAAATGGAAATGGCACAGGTTCGTCAGAAGACAGCTGAAATGTGCCATCAAGGGTCTGGAGACAGCGAGGTGTGTGGTCACTGCTTGGGGCGCTCTGAGAAGTGAGGTTTGAGTAGCACGGAGGGGGTACAGCACCTCCGCTACAGGGCGTGCTGGAGGAGGTGGGACATGCAGTGAGTGCATCCCATCACGTCGCTGCCAGGGGAGCTGTGCGTGGCAATGCATTGAGCACGGTCTGCCCAGAGCAGAGCTGCTGTCCATCTGGGGCTATCCGCAGAGACTGCTTCTGTGGGACCGCCTTTTCTTTCCATTTTCACGAGGTGTATTGGGTTTGATTTCTACTGGAGGGTGTGGGTCTGCTCTCCTGCTCCTGCCCACGTTGCTGGGAGCTCAGGCCGTGAGGCTGTGACGCTGCATGGGACATTGTCACCCAGGGGCAGGGAGGTCCTCCCAGATGCTCCCACAGGAGCACTCCCCAGGAGATGTGTAGGGGAGGTTCAGGGCCATGACTGCAAGGAGCTGAGATGCTGTTTCTCTTCCCCTGGTGCCTTTCTCCCTCTATTTCTGCCTCTTTTTCCCCCACAGCTCTGTGTTTCGCTGCTCCCCCCAAGCCAATCGTCAGATGGTGCACCATTTCCACACCAGAAGAAGCTAAATGCAACAGCCTAAGGGAACGCACACAACAAGAGAAAATTACATTGGCCTGTGTGCAGAGAGCAACGTACCTCAAGTGCATAGAGGCCATTGCGGTGAGTAGGCAGCCGAGGCCTGGGCTGGGCCCTGGGAAGGTTTCATTGGGCCTCAGGGCCTTCCTTCAAGCCACCACCAACCTGTGGGCCTGCT
Source organism: Penelope pileata (assembly GCA_013396635.1). Lineage (NCBI taxonomy): Eukaryota > Metazoa > Chordata > Aves > Galliformes > Cracidae > Penelope > Penelope pileata. The sequence goes on from WBMW01000009.1 coordinate 658,555, forward strand.
GTGGGGAAGGGCTCACCCACAGGGACCCAGAGGAAGCGCTCTGTTTACTGACTGAACTCTCCCGTTGTTTAGAATAACGAAGCAGATGCCATCAGCTTGGACGGCGGTCACATTTTTGAGGCGGGCCTTGCCCCCTACAACCTGAAGCCCATTGCTGCTGAGGTTTACGAACGAATCGGAGGTGAGATCTCACGTGGGATTATTACGTTAAATATAGTAGCAAAGTTACGGTGCAAGGGCTTCCCACCCTGTGCTCCCATGCTGCTCCTGCTGGGTCTCTGAGATATTGCCCCTGGCATCCAGAAAGAAACCTCCTAAAAGAAGGTTGTGGCACGGTGGGGGTCGGCCTCTTCTCCAAGGTAACAGTGATAACGACGAGAGGGAATGGCCTGAAGTTGTGCCGGGGGAGGTTCAGGTTGGATATTATGGAAAACTTCTCTGAAAGAGTGGTGATGCACTGGCACAGCTGCCCAGGGAGTGGTGGAGTCACCCTTCCTGGAGGTGTTCAAGAACCATGGAGATGTGGCACTGAGGGGCATGGTCCAGTGGGCAACATTGGTGGTAGGTGGACAGTTGGACTTGATGATCTTTTCCAACCTTAATGATTCTATGATCCTAGAAGGATCATAGTTATGCCAAAAATGTGGTTCCTCTGTTGCTGCCCATGACCATGGAGTCACTGTGATGGAGGGGGCAGAAGCAGTGCCCTGTGTTTGCTGCTAGCTGTGACCAAAGCCACCCATCACGTGGCAATGCAGGGGCCATGGAGGGAGAGCATTGTGAATAGAAGTCACAACCCTCCCAAAATACAGCTTAGAAACTGTGCTGAAGAGATCTCAGAGATCTGCTACCGGTGATCACGAATGGTGCAGGTTCAGCAGGTAGCTGGGATAACCAAGGCAAGAAGCGCAGGCAACGCACAGGAGAAATCTAGAGAAGTCTAAAAGAGTTCTGCAGCAATCCTGTCTGATAGGGTTAACCCTGTTGCTCCATCCCTCCCCTCTCCTGCACTGTCCTCCCTCCCTCCCTTGTTTCTCCTGGGAGCTGAACGGACACTATTTCTCCATTTCTGTCCTTATCACCTCGAGCAATGTCACACGCCCGAAGCCCCCAATCCCTTTTGACCTCTGGCCTGGAGGTCAGCCTGTTTGTACACAATGTTCAGGATCAAAGCAACACGGCTGAGTCATTCCTGACCGTTCCTAAAACCCAGCCACTTTATTAATGTGTAACGCGATGGAGTCGGTGTAATTTTAAAGGCTAAAATGTGGAATTTCAGACTTGCAAGGCTTACGTGTCTGCTTCAGTGGGCAGCGGCGTTTGAGGAAAGACTTGCCAAAGACTTGCCAAAAAACTTGTTGAGGCCTTACAGCCGAGTGTATGCCCAGTGACCGAGCATTTTGCATGTGTTTTCAGGCCACTTACTATTACATGTTACAAAGTGCAGCACTGGTTCGATATGGGCAGTGCAGCTGGGAAAATGGGTGGGCTGTGAGTGTTGCAGCAGAATGATTAATTGCTTGGAAGTGCAGCTCTTCATTCTCCAAACCCAGGGCTTTTCTGGGATTTGGAATGTTCAAAATTCCTGCCTTTTCACTGATTTCTCCCTCCTTCCTCCACAGAAAGCTCCACAACCAGCTACTATGCCGTGGCCGTGGTGAAGAAAGGAACAGAATTCACCATCAATGACTTGCGAGGCAAGACCTCCTGCCACACGGGCCTGGGCAGGTCGGCAGGCTGGAACATCCCCATTGGGATGCTCATCCACCGCAAGGACATCGAGTGGGAAGGCATCGACTCAGGCTCGGTCGAACAAGGTGAAGCACGAGAAGTGGGCTGATGTTAAGGCAGGGGTGGGGGTAAACTGAAAGCGATGTTGCTGGATCTTCTGCAGAGGTTCAGAGGCAGCTCGCAGAGCGGCCATTCCATTTCCTTTATGTCTTCTCCCCAGAACCCTTCCAGGTCCTTATAGAAATGAGTTTTAGGATAATTATTGCCTGTTTCTCATCCGCAGCGGTGGCCAAGTTCTTCTCTGCCAGCTGCGTGCCTGGTGCCACCATCGAGCAAAAGCTGTGCCGCCAGTGCAAGGGGGACCCCAAAACCAAGTGCGCCCGCAATGCACCTTATTCTGGATATTCTGGAGCTTTCCAGTGAGTAAAAGTTGTTTTCCATTATATCAGGGACTGCTGTGTTGTAACTGAGGGTCCTGATGAGACTGAACTTATAGAAAACTGGGACTGCTGCTAATTAGCATCCAAGTTAATAATGACTGGCAGGCAGTTAGCAGGAGATGGGAGAGGGAGCTCAGCTCTTTGATCATACACAGACGTAGGAGCACGCAGCACTAGCACGGTGCTAAGTCTAACTGCATTTCTTGAGCATTACTCCTCTGCTGTTACACTTACTGCCCTGCCGTTATATTTACTTCCCTCCCAGTGTAACTTTTTTGGGAAGACTGCTAACTGCTCTATGATTGCAGTTTACACCAAAGTAATTTGCTGAAATAGGAGATAGGAAGCCACAATTTCTGCTTTTTTTTTTTTTTTTAACATCTCTCTTCTGTTCCCTCCCACCCACAGGTGTCTGAGAGATGGAAAAGGAGACGTGGCATTTGTAAAGCACACAACTGTGGATGGTGGGCCTGCAAATCACTCTTTTCTCTCCTTTTCTGTTCAGTCTCTTGCTGCCACTCCATCCTGGCATTAGTCCACATTGTATTAGTCCACATTAAAAGAAAAATTGTTTCTCTTCAAGTTTGTCCCAAACTTCCTGTCTTTTCATGTTGGATGTGTTACTGGACTAACTCATCCTAGTTTCTGAAAACATGATTGAGATGGGATCTACTTCTTCTTTGGGATTCTTCTTTGGAGAAGGAAAACCTGCTTGTTTTAAATTCAAAATCATTACTATTGGTGCCACGTTACAGGGACAGCTGTAGCATTACCACGGCAAACGCTGCAAGGAGAAGCTCTGGGTTCTGTCAGCCTGGAGGAGTCTGTGCGGTCTCCATTCTTGGAGGTTTTCAAGATCTGGAGACCTGGATCTACCCCTGCTTTGAGCAAGGGCTTGCACCAGGGATCATCAGAGGTCCCTTCCCACCTGAATTCTCCCATAACCCAGTGGTCTCTGACCTGGGCTCTGCTTTCAGCCTCGATGCTGGCTATCTACTGGCCTTCAGTGGAAGGCCAAAGTGTAAAGTGTTTGTAAAGCTATTTGTACTTGTATCTATTTGTACATGCCTGGATGTCTGGGCACTACTGCCCCATAAAGAAAGCCTCTTACTGGTGGGTTAGCTATGACAGCAGCAGAGAGAATCTCTCACACACATGGATTCTTTCTGCATTGCCTTTGCATGGCCACAGTGATCCCATCTCTCCTAACCCTACGCTTCGCCATTGCGAAGAGGTGTGTGCAACTTGTCTTTCCCGGGCTTCAGCAGGAATAAATTCATTACAAAGCTGCCCCAGGCTGGGCTTCTGTGTGTATTTATGTGGAGATGCAACTCATGGTTCTCCCCTCCCTCCAGAAAATGCCGCGGATGAGAAGGACCAGTATGAGCTGCTGTGCCTGGATGGCACCCGGCAGCCTGTGGACAACTACAAATCCTGTCACTGGGCCAGAGTGCCTGCTCACGCCGTTGTGGCTCGGGATGACAGCAAGGTTGATGATATCTGGAACTTCCTCGCAAAAGCACAGGTATCCTCAAGCTCTGCTTTCCTTCCCCTACCATCCCCTCCCTTGTCCCCTGGCTTTTGCTTGCTCTTTCTAGCTTTCCAAGTGCTTTGGAGTGGTATTTGCTGATTAGTTTTCACCCCTGGCAGAGCGACTTTGGCGTGGGCACAACCAGCGATTTCCACCTCTTTGGGCCACCTGGCAAGAAAGACCCACTCCTCAAAGACCTGCTTTTCAAAGACTCTGCCGTCAAGCTGAAGCGTGTCCCCTCACTGATGGATTCCCAGCTCTACCTGGGCTTTGAGCACTACAGTGCCATCCAGAGCCTGCGGAAAGGTGGGCACGGCGTGAGATATGGGTGTGTTGTCAAGGGAGCTGCACGGAAGGGACATGATCAGCAAACACTTCTGGGGAAAGGAATTCAAAGCATTCTCCATAAAATATTTTCTGTGAGAGGTGTTGGCTTGTGTGGTTGGTAGGGAACTGGCATGGTCGGAACTGCTCTCAGAAAAGCTGTTTCTGGGGTGTAAGAGGATCAGAAGGAATATCTCAGGACACCAGGCCCACTGTTGGCCATTTGAGGGGAGCAGAGTGCTTCCATCTAGACTCATCACACATTTCCAAGCTGGCTTTCTGAGTAGGACGTCCTGCAAACAACCTCCAAAAGCCACTTAAAATCCATAGTTTGGCAGAGATCTCTGATACAGGCTCAGCCACTATGGCATTTATGGAAGGAAGGGCATGGTCTTCACATAGCATCAGAACAGGTTATTCAAATGCTTCTTCACAGAAGTATAACCTGGTTGTGCTTTTCCGTTTCTGGTTTCAGTCTTGAGGCTCTGACAGAGCCCCTCTCACCCCCAAACCCACCTGATCACAGCCCTGTGGCTCAGCAGAGCTCTGGACTTACTGTTTCTTCCCCGGCTGACCTTACAGATCAGCTGACTCCCAGCCCCAGAGAAAACAAGATTCAGTGGTGTGCAGTAGGCAGGGAAGAGAAGACCAAGTGTGACCGCTGGAGCGTGGTGAGCACTGGGGAGGTGGAGTGCACCGTGGTAGAGGAGACGAAGGACTGCATCGTTAAGATCATGGTATGGCTTTTTTCCTTTCCTTCTGCTTGGGTTCCTTTCAGATGGAGAGTGGCATTGCCTCTTTCAGCCTGGGAATAGATCTGGGGGTAGAGTTTTAAATAAAACTGTCAGGGGCTTTGTGAGAAATACCAGCAGGCAGAAACCAACCTCATCATAGGGAAAAGGCTCAATGAGCTTTTCAATGATTTACATTTCTGAAAAATGTTATTAGACAGTGTTCTTCTTTGATGTTTTCCAAATAGAAAGTAGCTTCCTGGTGAGAAGTAACATTTTATTTGGAAAAGGAAGGCAATTACAGTAAAATATAAAAAGAAGAAAGTGAGAAATAGATTTTAAGTTTGCATACAAATGAAATGATTGTACTATTTAAAAACCAGTTGAGGTGTTTTACACTGACTTGCTTGGGCCAGTGGTGCCTGTCATTTTCCCCTGGACTGAAGAACAAGGAGGGTTGTGGGATCCCAAAAGGGAAATCTACTGCTAGCAGGTCCCGTTCCCAGATGATGCAGCCCAGCATAGTTCTAATGCCTTATCTAGTCTGCCAAGTGAAGATATGGTCTGATGGGCTGGGTCTGGCAAATCCTACAAAATTCTCCCTCTCTTTGCATCAGCAAGAACTCATCTGTCCATGATGAGTATTCAGGCTCCTTTCCCCCAGCCTGTCTTCTTCCCACCAAGCTCTTCTTTATGATTTGATTTCTGAGAAGAGCTGGTCTGGGGAAATATGGTGTCATTCTTGGGCAAATGTAGTTTCCCTTCATCACTGTGTGGTTGTTGTTGCAGAAAGGAGAAGCAGATGCTGTCACCCTAGATGGAGGTTTGGTCTACACTGCTGGCGTGTGCGGCTTGGTGCCAGTGATGGGAGAAAGATATGAGGGTGAGCACAGCCTGCTGGGGGGAATGGGCTGGTGCAAAAGCACTGCTTCTATTCTGAAATCCAGAAAGCAGCCTCAGTGCTGCATCCTGCAGGAAACAGCGGTTCTTTGTTTCATCAGTGCACTTGATAGTACCTTAAACAGCCACCTGAAGTTTCTCCAGCAGTTAGTGAGCTTGATTCATGTTTGGTTTTGACATTTCTTTTATCTAAGATTTCTTCTTTTTCCCTCCCTCAGATGAAAGCCAGTGCAAGAAAGCAGAAGCACAACCAGGTAATTACTCCCAACAGAGGGACAGAAAATAGTCCTTTCCGATATAAGTGGAAAAATACCAATGCAGTCATGAGAATAAATGGCCAGTCTCCACACAGGGTCTTGTGAGAGCCACTGTGTGCGACGTCAATGCTAAAAATCGGGGTGATAAATTGACACTCGAATGGAAATCCTGGGTCTGCCTGGCAAAGCAAAGCATCTGGTAGCTGCAGAGATTTGTGTGGCGTTGTGGATCTCTGGAGCACGGCCACACCATAACACAGCCAGGGCTGCAAACGGGGAATGGGGTCTGGGCTGGAGCCTTAGGGAATTGATTTTTATAGCAATAGAAACAGAGAAGAGGGAAGGTTTCATCCTCTGCTAAAATGGAGATAGGAAGTCAGAAGGCGAGCATCACATTATGTCTTGCCATGGCCTTCTTGCAGACCCAAGTGCCAGAGCTTCTGTGGGAGAAAAGTGACAGGGATAATTTCCCAGGAGCACTGCGGGAATAGGTGCACTGCATCTGCAAACCATTCTCTTGTTGCTGCATGGCTGGTCCTTTATAAGTGCAAAATCTCTCTGCTGTGCTGTGCGTAGATGCCCTCTGCTGACGCTCTGCTAAGGGAGTGCAATGGGACCAGTGGGTCAGTCCTTGATTCTCCTCCATTTTTCTTCCAAAAGCATCCTACTTTGCCGTGGCTCTTGTGAAGAAAGGCGGTGACATCACCTGGAACAATCTGCAGGGCAAGAAGTCGTGCCACACCGCTGTGGGGAGAACTGCTGGCTGGATCATCCCCATGGGACTGATTCACAACAGAACGGGCAGCTGCAATTTCGGTGAGTCAGGCCGTGCAGCCACTTGTCTGAGATGGAAATCCATGAGGAAAATGTTTTCCCAAGCCTCCTTTGATTTTCATTGCTTCTTGTGCCTTGAAGTCTCTCATGTGGAGATGGAAAATGAAGACAAGTCTATTACTTAAGGTTTCAGTGAGCAATGTGTCAGGCTGTTGGTGACTCCTTCGAAGGAGGATACAGCACATCAGGTGCATTGGGGGGCTTTGCTTTCTTTTCACATCTCTCCTCTTCCCCTTTCAACAGCGCAAAAGGTGTTCCCAAAATGGGAGCATAGGCTGCTCCTTGTGCAAGGCGCACGGTGGGGGTGATGGATAGATTTATGAGTCCCAGAACGGCTGGGAACAGGGGCTGATCTCAGTTCAAGAAATTTCAAGGGACTCATCTGACTCCCTTGAGAACAGTGGGTTAAAAGTCTGCACTGCTCAGCTCAACTTCCATGTCCAGCTTCCCATCAGTGATAATTACAGTCCAACAAAAATAATGTGAAATTACGGCCCAAGGCAAAAGAAACATCTAATTATTAACAGGAAATCTAATCTCAGGAACATAGCAGTGTTAGTATTAGACGCAGCCTCTCCAACCTCCTGTCTGCTTTTCCTCTTGTCCCTTCCTGAGCTCTCGTATTGCTGCCAAATACGGTTGTGCCTACCCATATCATGTTATGAAAAGAAACCTCAATTTTTCAGAGCAGGGAAAGAGATTTTCTCGTATTCCTGCCCTCAGATGAATACTTCAGCGAGGGCTGTGCTCCTGGGTCCCCTCCTGACTCTCGCCTCTGCAAGCTGTGCCAAGGCTCAGGGGGAATCCCACCAGAGAAATGCGTCTCCAGCAGCCACGAGAGATACTTCGGGTATCCTGGAGCTTTACGGTAGGTGGGGAAGATGCTCAGGCCATGCTCAGGCCTCTAAAAAGAGAAGGGACCAGAGGTCAGCCCCAGTGCCATCTTCTCTGTACTCACACTGTAACAACTCAAGTCTAAGTAATTCAGATTGGGCATGAACTTAAAAAGAGAAGTCTTGTTTCAGTTACATCTAACAGCAAAGAGTTCCTGCTGCAGGGATGGAGTCATTTTGGTGCAAGTTTGGCTTTTTGCGTGGCAATTGAAACGTGCAGCCAGGTGCTGCAGAAAGCAGCAGGAATTCCAAACCCAGTGAAAACTTTCTGGCAACAAAATAGATCAACTGCTTATCATGTGAAAATGATACGTGTTTTTTTCCGAGAATGTTAAAAGGGCTGTGTCTCAGCCCTACCCATGGCATGGCTCCTTCACCCAGCTGTCCTTAGAGATTAATTTCACAATACAAGCTGTAGGTCTGAATCAGATCTGCGGGACAGGACCAGGACTCCAGCATCCCATCACCTGCCTCTCTTTGTACTTTGCAGGTGTCTGGTGGAGAAGGGCGACGTGGCCTTCGTTAAGCATTCAATTGTCGAGGAAAACACTAATGGTACGTGGGTATCCTCTTGCACAGGACTTGGTAGGACTGCCTCCCCCAGTCTGCATTATGTTTGCTCCCAAAACATTAATTTTGGCTATACAATTATTCTGTTGGCCTATTAACTAGAGGCACCTGCCTCAGCACCTTTGCAATGTACTCTTACTCCCTGCTTGCCTGAAGTGGAGAAGTTCAGGCTCCGTTTCTGAAAGCAGTGGCTGAAGTTTGCAAAGCATGAGGAAAAAGAATGCGAGGAAGATGATGTAACAATCTCCCAGCCTGCTCTGAGGGTCTGATTCATCCCATTGACTTTCTCTGAGTTTTACTTGCAGCCCCTTTTGTGCATGCAAAGTATCCAAGGGCCAGTGCACACAAGTGCAGGGACCAATGTCTTGCTGAGTCACTGTCAGGGTGATTTGCTTCCACTACACAAGATCTCTGAATCTCCAAACCAATTCTCTTCATAGGCAAAAACACTGAAGACTGGGCCAAAAATCTGAAACTGGATGACTTTGAGTTGCTGTGCACTGACGGGCGACGGGCAAATGTCATGGATTACAGGAAATGCAACCTGGCTGAAGTTCCCACCCACGCTGTGGTGGTGCGCCCAGAGAAAGCAAGCAAAATCCGTGAGCTGCTGGAGAGACAAGAGGTTGGTGGTACTGACAGCAGAAGCAACCTTCTGGGGTGGTTTTCACACAGGACATTGGCATTTTTAAAGCAGAGATGCTCTTTCATCAAATCAGTGAAACATGGAAGATTTTGTCTTCCTGACATGGGGTCAGAGCCTTGTCTCTCAGCCTCCTCCTTCCTCTATCCCTCCCAAACTGCTCCTAAAGGCATATTTTGGAAACTCTGGGCTGGTCTCCAGCCCAGCTGTGGCAGGCACCAGGTGGGCACCAAGCTGTCCAGCCCCAGGCAGAGAGCAGCTCCTCCTGCGCACAGCAGTCCTCCAGCTACTGGTGTCAGTGCACCCAGAGAATACCAGCTCGGTTTGACATGACACTGATAGTGTTGAGATTTGCTCCACCATCATCAGGGGCTGTTAAGAGGCGTTTTGGACATCAGCTCCTTTTGCTTTCAGCTTGTGATGAAGGCATAGGACCTGCTGGCAGCACCGGCCAATGGGCTCTGCCTGCAGTGACATGTTAGAATAGAAAAATGGGTGGTTTTGCCAGTTGTGCCACAACTGTGCTTACTGCTGACAGCTCTGTTATCAAACCACAGGGACAGAGGATTCAGTCCTAAGCTTCTGGAGCTTGTCTGGGGGCTCCCCAGAATGAACAAGCTCTTCACAGTGAAGAACTAGCACTAAGAACAAGGCTTGTATGAGCTAATTCTTGCTTTCTTTCTGCTTTTTACGTACACTTACCTCTTCATGACTTTATTTCAGGAACGGTTTGGAGTAAATGGAAGTGAGAAAAGCAGATTCATGATGTTTGAGCCTCAAAACAAAGATCTCCTGTTTAAAGGCTTAACCAAGTGCCTGGTTAAACTCCGTGATGGAATGACGTACAAAGAGTTCCTTGGAGATCAATACTATGACTCAGTTGCCAGCCTCAATGCCTGCAGCCCATCAGGTAAGTGTAACAGCCTCAGGAAAAAGTCAGCAAATTGCAGTTCTTAGTCTCGGAGATAAGGACAGTTATTTCTGTTGCTGCCTATTTCATTTTTTAAAAGAAAAAAGAGGCTCACTCATGAAGCTGCCGGTAGAATTTTCCCAATTTCTTGAGCTAACTGAAGCCGGACTGAAAAGTCGTTGCTCTGGCACCAATAAGAATTAAAGATTTTTACTTGCCTGTAGAAAACAAGCAACTTGAGAAGTGGTAAAGAAGCCCACCCTGTCCTGTCAGTGTGCGTTCAGTGGGATCTGTGGTTGAGGCACACTCCTGGTGGGATGCTGGACATGTTTCCCATGCTATGACAACGTTGGTGTGGTTGAGTGTGTGCTGGTGGGACGGGAGCGTGTTGTGTTTTCTATTTCAGTGCAAGGCCTGAACTTCTCTATGTCCTTTCCCTCTTCAGATCTCCTCCAGGTGTGCAACTTCCTTCAGGACAAGTAACGGGATGGGAAAGGCCCTTGGTGAAGGGGGAGGAAACTTCGCGCCATGACTCCTCTCGTGCCCTCCGCACGCAACACCGACGCGCAGAGGGCCCTCTGCCCTCGCTGCTTCCTCTGCCCTTCCTCATCACTCTGAACGTGGCTATTTGAAGTTTTACAGTTCTCCACTGCTGCCACAGCAAGAAATAAAATCTTGACATCTAAACGGGTCTCCTGAGATTTTTCAGAATCATCATTAAGCCCATTCCCTCCCCAGCACCCCCTGCTGCAGGGCAGTGCCAGGCGTTGATTTGGCTACTGCCATTCGAGGCTCCTGCTGCCCACTAGGGAAATTCAACATTTTCCAAAGCAAAATGGATTAAATATGCCTTAGAGCCTAAGTAACAGATGTTTTGTATTATCTGTGCTTGTGCTTCACCCAGATTATCCATTATCTCCCCAGCATTGGGGAGCAGCTGCCCATTGGGGCTGGGATACTGGAAGAGAGCGGTGTCCCAATGCTCCCTGAGCTCCGGCAGCGTGGGGCCATGACTCTGCCCTGGGCAGCAGTGCCGTGCCCACCCCTCTGGGCAGAGCCTTTCCTCACCCCCACCTGACCCTTCCCTGACACAGCCCCATGCCGTTCCCTCAGGCCCTGTCGCTGTCCCCAGGGCAGAGCTCAGCGCTGCCCCTCTGCTCCCTGTGAGGGGCGGCAGCCGCCATTGGGCCTCCCCTCAGCCCCATTGCTCTGGGCCCAACCAACCACAGGGCCTCAGTGCTCCTCACGCATTTTGTCCTCCAGACCCTCTGTCACCCTGGTCTAAAACCATTTATTAATTCCTTTATCCATCACTTATGGATGTTTAAATTTTTTTAGTTCCCCCTCATTGCAACTGGGAGACCATCCCATCCCATCCCATCCCACCCTCCCTCTTCCCCCCCTTCCTTTCCCTTTCTGCCTCTGTCTCCCTCTGTGCTCTCCTCCATGGCACACCCAGCCCACGTCCCCCACGCAGCCGGGCTCCCCCATCCCCTCGGTGCCCCACAGGGCCCCGGACCTCCCTCCCATTCCCCTTTTCCTCCCCAGCCACTGCCCCTGAGGGACTACATCTCCCGGCAGCCCCCGCGGCACCCCGGCAAGCGGAACCACCGGAAGTGGAACGACGCAGCCGGAAGCGGAGCAGCGGGGACGTGTGCGGCGAGGCAGTCATGGCGGGCGCGGTGGGGGCGGACCCGGGCTCCCTGCGGCGGGG